>CATIWF010130253.1:0-14371 GCA_949630135.1 Balakata baccata
TAAATTGTAATAATTCAGTACTTTAAAAATTATTTGTAATACAAAAGTATCTCAACTTTTATTTTGTAACTAAATAGTACTTATGTCTTCGGTTATTAGGGTTCATTTAGCATTGTGTTTGGAAAAAACGTTTTTCGGAAAAAAAAATTTGAATTTTTAATTTTTTTTGAGTTTTGAAAACTATTTTTGGTAAATACAGATAAATAGATATTTTTTCCAGAAGTATATTTGAAAAAAAATAATTCATAAAAATTAAAAATAAATTAGTCAATTAAATAAAAAAATTCAAAACTTGCTTTTGGAGCACTTAACAACACTCTCAAATACCTCTTAGTCTCTTTAACAGAAGTATAACATGAAATGTCTAGATAATTTTAATAAAAATAAAATTAGTTGTAATACATAATTAGTAAAATTGAAATTTATCTCATGTAAATATTACATCTAATTTTATTTTTATTAAAATTTATTTGATGTAGATATTTTATATCACATTTATGTTAGAGAAACTAACATTCAAATACGAAAATACTATTTAGTTACAAAATAAAAGTTGAGATACTTTTGTGTTACAAAATAAAAATTGAGATGTTTTTTTATTACAAATAATCTTTCAAATACCGAGTTGTTACGAGTTAGATAATTGAGATACCTTTGTGTTAAAAATAATTTTTCAGGTACCGAATTGTTACGAGTTATATAATTGGAGGACCGTGGGTGAAATTATCTCGTTTCAAATACTCTCATTCCCTCTAATTTTGTTTATGTCATTCTCTATGTTTCTCTTGCCTTTTTAATTGGAAAAGCTAAAGGCGTAATATTCATTTATTAGTATTTTAACCAGATTTCAAGTATCAAATATGTATATTTCTAATTATTTTCTTTGACTTATTATAATTCATAATTTAGTAATCTTTAGATTATAATTTTAATGTTTGTTTTTGTGGTTAATTTTATTTATTATTGTATTCTACTAACTCTATTTAATTATAATTGATTTAGTAAATATGAAAGATTTTGATGTATGAATTTTTATTTTATGATTGATTAGATACTAGGATTAATAGTTGAATTTACTTTTGTTCTAATTTTTAAGGAAAATAATAAGAAACCTAATTCAATATGTTAATTATAATTACATAATGAAGAGAATGAAATATGGGGATATCAAAAAAATTTTTGCAATGACTTACATAAAAAATAAAGTGCGCAATAGTATAGAGAATCAGTTGTTAAATGATTATTTAGTTACTTTTGTATAAAGGAACTTATTTTTAAATATTAGCAATAACAATGTTATAAATTACTTTCAAAATATAAGAACTCATGGTGAACAACTGTAGTTGTTTTCTTTTGACTTTTTTCCTTATATCAATAAATTATAATTTGAAATTTTATTTAAATTTTGATAAAATTTTATTTATAATTTCTTTTATTTTATAAATTTGCCAATTTTTGGAAACGCATATATTATGTTTTGCATATATTTTATTTTTGATTAATATATATAAATATGTCTTTTTGTGTCCTTTTATATTTTTTAGCCACTTTTACCAAATATTTTTATTCAATCAATTAGATTATCAGCTTACAACTAAATTATTAGTTAGTTTTACCAAATAGACCTTTAGAAAATAAAAAATCCAAATCAATCTTTTATCTTTACTTTTTTAGGGTAAATAAGTAATTGCATATTCAAAATTTTCCACTAGGCCAAACTTAATTCACAAATTGTTGAAAATTTTGAATGGACGTTCTTTTCTTTTGTATTAGTAAATAGTTTTTTTTTTTTTTTTTCAGTTTTCATTGGTTTTATTCTTCAATTGAGTTGGACGCAAACAAATATTTTAAATGAATTAAAAGATTTTTATATATGACCATTTAAAAAATGTCAAACATTTCACATAAAGTGAGTGTGGATGAGCTAACAAGGAACTCTTGCAGCTTATCTAGAAATTTCGAATTTGAATGCTTATCTAGAAATTTCGAGTTTGAATTTTGCACATGGATGGATATAGGATTTTTTTTTCTACGGGGGCAAACTTAATAAATAATAAATTAGAAATTATATAAAATTAACCAATGTATACAAAAATATAATTAACTTTGTAACAAATTATATTAGTAAACAATAAGAGACTTTCAAATATAAAAAAACACATACTTTATAAATTTCATAATCAAATTATCGAAGTAAAAGTTTAAGTAAAAATTTATTGATATTCTAAAAGAAAAATGTTATAACAAAAACAAATAAGTAACTAAATAAGCATGAAATATTATTAAAACAAGTATTCTACTAGTTGAAATTAAAGTTAACTTTATTTCATAAGAAAATTAATTCTAGTTTCTCAATTAAAAATAAAAAACTAAATTTGAAAAATTAAACCAAATTAAATCTCAAATATTAATTTTCATAATGCCATTAATTTATAAAATTACCAAACATTAATGAATATTCATTTTCAATTTTATTTCATTAGAATACATTAATAATTTCACAATTAAAAGTAAAGCACTAAATTTGAAAAAATAAACTAAATTAAAAGTTAAATCTCAATAGTTAAATAATCAAATATTCACATTGAACATAATAATGAATAATAATACTATAAATATATGAAATTGGACCAACATCAAAGAATATGTGTTTTTAATTTAAGAAAATTGGAATAATACTATAAAACCTAATCAACTTTCATAATTAAGATAATTGAAAAATATAAAAAAAGATAAAAGATTAAAATTTGAAAATTAACGTTACAGGAGATAAAATTTCTATATAACAAGCTTTGTCTTTTTATCAATTTTTTTTTTTATTGCTTGTGATTCATTATTTGTCTTTTAAGTTAATTATATGTATGATCACTAAACTTTATATTACTTATATCTAAGTCACAATTTTTTATTTTGTAACATTAAAATCATTGAATTTTATAAATTATTACAAAAAATTATCGTTGACCAATTTTGACGAGTTTTTAGCTAGAAAGTTCATTTCTTGTGAGTTTGTTGGGTTATAATGGTATCACAACTTCACTATTAGTTACATTTGGCCACATTTCTTGACAAGTTGTAGAAAAATGTGTCTAGAGATAACTAATGATGGAGTTGTAATACTATTATTGGCGATGATTTTTTTGCAACTCTTTAAGAAATATGACCATAGGTAACTAATAGTGGAATGATAATATTATTATAACCCAACAAGTCTACAAAAAGTGAGTTTTCCAAGCAACAACTCTTCAAAATTGGCTAGTGATGATTTTTCTGTAATAATTTATAAAGTTCAGTGATTTTTGTATTACAAAACAAAAAATTATAATTTAGATACAAGTAATACAATATTAAGTGACCATGAATATAATTAACCCCTTATCTTTTTCCAACACTAAATGAAAAACGAGAGAAAGTAAAAGTTCTAAGTTTGATAAGCACTAGAGAGAACGAAAGTAAAAAAGAAAGAATAAAAGATGAGTAAATAAAAATAAATGTTTAAGCTAAAAAAATTAATAAATAGAAAATAAAAAATTAAATAAAATAAAAATACCAAAAAGTAATTACTCCCTTTATATTTTTTTTAATAAATTACCACATAAAATATATAACATTAAGTTTAATTTTTTTAAGTGGGACCATCTACTATGGGCTGTTTGAAATTGAATTTCAGAAAAACACTTTTTGAAAAAAAATTTGCATTTTTAATTAAAATTTTTATTTTTGAAAATTGCTTTTGATAGAAGTAAGTAAATAAATATTTTTTTTTTCCAAAATCAGGTTTGCAAAAAACAGTTTATAAAAAATTAAAAAAATTAGTCAATTAAATAAAAAAAATTTAAAATTTGCCTTTAGGACACTCAACAACAATTTCAAACACCTCATATATGTATAAAAAAAATTTTAGGGACTAAAAGGGGTATTATGAAATATTTTAGAAAGCACTAGAGGCAAATACCCCATACTAAATCCATCACTGACCCTAGTTACCTTAAATTAAACATTTCAATGTCAATATAGATATTTATAAAACCTAAATTTCCTGTTGTATAGACATGACAATGTATTTTTTCCCCTTCAGATAGTATAGCCAACAAATAAGCTCAATTATGTTGAAATGGAACCTATATATGGAATTGAAGGTATAAAAGGTACAAACTTTGCTTTTATGCAAGTAAAATTACAAAATTTTTATTCGTCTAAAAAAAATCACTCAACTATATTTCCATTTCATTGAAGTCACTCTCATTCAATTTTTAGTGATACATCAGTTATCACATCAGATTTTCAATAACACATCAGTTACTAGGTTTGATTTTTAGTAATACGTTAACTATCATGTCATCTTTCCAGTTACCCATATCAGAAAATTGGTTGGAAATGACTTTATTGAAATGAAAACATAGTTGTGTGACTTTTTTGGAAACAAAAAATATTTTGTGATTTTACTGTAATTAGAGCAAAGATCAGTAACCATAGATAAAATTAACCCCAAAATGACCTCAATTCAGTTGATGAGGAATCTTCCAAAATGCCACTACTATGCTAGAAGTCCCAACAAAATATGCTCTTAATATAAAAATTTTAGCCCTTTTGTGGTAGAAAAGCTCCATGTCTTGTTCATGGAACAAAAAAAATGAAAATGTGCTTCTTTATACATATGAAAAGAGTTTGAGTAAAGAGCAATGTGATATAGAAGAAGATTCTAATGAAATAGTCGGTGAAGAAAAAATAAGTTATCAAGCTGAAGACAATGTTTTGGAAAAAATGAGACAATGTTCAACATGATAGTGATAAGAGAAGCGCCATCAAGAGATGAATTAGCTAGGAGTGTAGCATCTTGTATTGTAATAGTTTTAAATAGGAGAATCTATAATAGAAAAATGGTGCTAAACAAAAATTCAAGATGTTGATTTTCTATTGCTTTCATGCATGAGTTCATACTGGTACCGTAATACTAAGAGATTAGATCAACAACAAAACGTAAGATAATGGATAAACAGCACACAAAGCATAGTCAACAGACAAAAGGAACCTTAGAGATTGGCATAAGAGAGCTGTCTAACAGCGGAGGCATATCAAAAATAAGGGGATTGCTCTTTGTCTATTGTGCCAGGTCACTAGCCATGTACCCATAGCTAACAAAAGGCTAAAGGGACTATCCACCAATAAATAAAGAGAAGTCATAAAGGCCTAGCAACATCCAATTAAAAAAGACTTTACATAAGGTATAAAAGGAACCTTCAACCAGGTAAAGAGACAACTTAACTCTAATACTTCAACCATCAATTACTTCTTCTACATTTTTCTCTCTACTGACTTTATCATCTGAGTGGCATCAATGGACTACCTCTTGACACACCATTCTCATAGTTTTCTGCCTTACAAGAATGAAGGTTGGAAGTGAAGTGTTAACATTTAGTGTGGTGAACCTCGTAATGGTGGATGAAACTGAAACCAGTAGAGGGAAAACATCAGCAGATCATGTTGAAAACCAAACACCTCAATCTTTACTCACCACCACTATGACAAGTCTCATTCCTCTTAGAAACCTATAGGAAACCCTCGATGTAGCAACACTAGGGAATAACAATGCAACAGTTGTAGAGACACCTCCACAAACGGATCTCCTTACCTTGATGAAAGATCTCTCATCAACCATTAAAGAGATAAGAAAAGAGTCGGATGACTTAAAGAGAAAGCCTGAATCAATACTTCAAAGAACTTTTAAATAGCTAAGCATCATAAATCTATAGCTAAAACACTTGTTGCTTCCATTGAGCACCATACACCTGAAAAGATGTTGAATATGCCTATTACTCCTATCTCCCAAACAAAACTCTATAACACCATCAAAAGTGTGATTAGAGAACTCTAGCCTCAATAGAGCAACTTCGACTACAACCTATGGCATATCTCGCCTTTGGCAGATCATTTTCTGAATGAACCATATCCTGACATTAGGTTGCCTAAATTACCTACCTATGATGACTTGGGGGAATCTCAGAGCCTCGTATCTCAGTTTTAGATGACTATAGACATATTTACTAATCAAGACTCTATGTGCAAAGTCTTCCCCATAACTCTTGTCAGCCTAGCCTAGTAATGGTACCAAGGTTTGAAACCAGGAAGCATTCATTCATTTGAACAACTGGCTTAGACATTCAACACCCATTTTGTCACTGGTCTCTGCATCAGAAAAGTATATGTTGATATATAAGAGCTATGCCAAAATAAAGAGGAAATATTGAGAGAATTCTTGGAAGGATTCAACCATGAGGCAGTCATAATGGATGACCTAGACCACAATGTCGCTATTAGAGCCTTCACCGTGGGAACCACATCCAAGCTCCATTACAACTCCCTTAACTTGGATCGACCAAGGTCTTTTATTGACTTGATGATAAGAGTAAGACAACACATACAATTGGAGGAGACAATGAGAACAGATGGAGATTTCCTAGAGCTCATAACACCAAACATGACAAGATTAACCTTTGAACAAAGAGACGAGTCATCCATAAGATCATTATCATCCTTCTTAGATAAAGGAGACTGCAGAGAATCAAGGTCCTTAAAAAGCAATAATAATTGTCAATATCAATTTAGAGACCGTCACCTAAACTAGCAATATGAGAAATAGCATACTCCACTAAATGTATTTAGAGGACAAGTTCCCATGGCCACTAAATGATAAAAAAAAAAAAAAAACATATAAGCACCAAGAATGAACAACACACATTGGGAGAAGAGAGATCGGCACATGTATTGTGACTTCTATAGAGACCGGCTAACCACAAAATAAGGAAAAGAGTCGAAGCACCTTCACTGCAAATAAGAGCAAATCACCTCTCTCAACTACATTCTCTGAGTTATATGGAGAGTGGGTGAAAGGTTGGATATGAGAATGCGCTAATAATTGATGCAAAGATCCACAATATCTTTCTTAGACTCATTATGGTTGATGACATGAGTGTAGTTAACCTAATAATGACTTTATAGGTCTTCAAGGTGCTCGAAGGCTCGATAGCAGATCTCCGGGTAGTTAAAGTTCCACTTGTAGGCCTTAGAGGTCAACCTGAAGGATTTGTAACAAAAGAAATTATGGGATTAGTCCTCATTAGAGAGGAAGTAGAAGAGTAATGCCCCATCTATTATTTCAGTCAAGTTTTGAAATGAGTAGAATTTAGTTACTAGAAGATGGAAAAGGTAGACTTTGCACTCTTCTCAACCACAAAGAAGCTACAACCTTACTTTAAGGTTTCCAGGTGATAGACCAATCAACCATTGAGAAAGATCTTCCAAAAAGCAGAAACCATAGTATGAATCATAGAGTAGGTTACTAAAATCAGTACATTTGGGACTAAATACGAACCTAAGAAAGCAATGAAAGCCTAGGTGTTAATTGATTTTATGGTGGAATGTGACAAATAAGAAAGAAAATCACCTGAAGCGACCGATACATCAAACACTTGGATTTTCCACATAGATGGAGCCTTCAAACCCAAAGGCGTTGGGGCAGGAATTGTCCTAAAAGTACCTAATAGAATTTGCATTGATTGTGCAGTGGAAATCAAGTTCTTTGCTTCAAACAATATGGTAGAGTACAAAGCAATAGTTGTAGGGATAAAAATGCAAGGGAGGTTTGACCATCTTATCTAGTGATATGGAGTAATTCTCAGCTAGTGGTAAGACAAATCAAGGAAGAATTTGAAGCCAAAGATTGTGAAATGGCCAAATACCTAGCCAGAGTCAAACAACTAATCACTTAGATGGAGACCAATAGTATAGAATGGTCAATAGAGCAAATACCTAGAACCGACAACATAGAGGTTGATGCCATATCCATGCTAGCCTTAAAAGGAGGTCCATACCCCATAGCATTCACCATCAGAACAATATATTCCCTAAGTCCACATAATCGATTCTCCCTATCTCAGACCAAGGCAAGATGTGACCTTTAATCAAATGGTTAGAAGAAAGGAAAATCGGCAAAACTATATAAGGGGCCAAAAAATTAATAAAAAGAGAAGCAAGCTACTCCTACAAGAATGGAATATTGTACAAAAGGTCTGCTTATTATCCTTAGTTCAAATGTGTGAACCAGGAAGATAAAGAATACATCTTAAAGGAGATACATAAAGGGATAGAGGAGCTTACAAGACAATTGATACCATAGTGAGAAAGGCACTCTTGTAGGGATACTTCTGGCCTATAATGGAAAAAGATGCCAAGGAACTTATTCAAAAAATGTCAAAATGTCAAAAACATGATCATTACATCAACTTACCTCTAAGTAACTAGAAATCCATCATATTTGCTTGCCCATTTGCCAATGGGAAATCAATATTGTTGGGCCATTCCCACTAATTAAAGACCAAAATGAGTTCTTCATCATCGCAATTGATCACTTCACAAAGTGGGTAAAGGCACTGGTAGTGGCAACAATCACATAAACAAAGATAAACAATTTCTTTTTTTGACAAAGTGATCTGCAGGTTTGTAATACTAGCAAAAGTGATCACCAATAATGGCAAACAATTCAATAGCATAAAATTTAAAGGACTATGCCAAAACCTGGGAATCAACCTGTGTTTCACCACCGTAGCTCACCCCTAAGCAAATGGAATGATAGAATAGATCAGCTACCTCATGTCTTATGGTCTTATAGGATGACCCTTAGAATAGCGACTAGAGAGATTCCTTTCCAACTCATTTTTGGCACTAAAACATAAATTTCCAAGGACATTAAAATACCTAGCCACCGGATCACCCACTACAATAAAGAAAGAAACTAGTCAGAATTACGTAATAACCTAGATATAATCGAAGTAGTCAGAGAACAAGTAGTGATAAAAAGTCGAAGCATATAGACAAAAGGTGGGTAGGTTATTCAATAGGAGGGAAATAAAATTCACCTTAGAAAAATTGTTTTTAATCAAAGGAGATGTCAATGGGGTGATGTCGGTACCAAGAAACTGGATGAGACTTGGGTTAGACATATACAAACACCCAAATAGTAAGGCCAACACCTATAAACTTACCGATCACAAAGGAAAAAATTTACCATGCACTTGGAACGCATTGAATTTGAAGAAATATTTCTAGTTGTAATGATAGTTAAGAAATGTATTAAACACTTACTACCAATTTTGTACGAACTTTATTGATATTAATGCATAAGTATTTTCATATTTTTCCATATCTAATGTTTCAAATGAGTAAAATATGCATATTTTGTAGCATGACTAAAGTCCTTAAGGAAACCACACTCCTAGGGATACCGATATGCATTAAGTGGCTAGGTAAATATCTAAGTCCTTAAGCCACACTCCTAGGAGACTACTATGCACCAACTGGTCGGGTAAAAATCTAAGTCTTTAAGGAGAACACACTCTTAAGGAGACCGATATGCACTAAATGGCTAGATAAAAATTTAAGTCCTAAGGAGACCACACTCCTAAGGAGACTGATACATAATAAGTGGCGAGATGAAGATCTAAGTTCCTAAGGAGACCACAATCCTGTTAGGATTGGTATGCACTAAGTGGCCGGATAATGATCTAAGTCCTAAAGAGACCACACTCTTAGGGAGATCGATATGTACTAAGTGGTTGGGTAAAAATTTAAGTCCCTAAGGAGACCACACTCTTAGGGAGATTAGTACACACTAAATGGTTGGATAAAGATCTAAGTCCCTAAGAATACCATATTTCTAAGGAGACCGGTATGCACTAAGTGGCCGGATAAAGATCTAGGTCCCTAAGAAGACCAAACTCCTTGGAAGATTAGTATACACTAAATGGCGAAGTAAAAATCTAAGTCCCTAAGGATATTATACTCATAGGTAGACCGGAACGCATTAAGTGGTTGCATAAAGATCTTAGTCCCTGAGGAGACCACACTCCTAAGGAGATCGATATGCACTAAGTGGCTAGATAAAAATCTAAGTTCCTTAAGGATGGCAATTTGCCTTCGACCCGCCTTGACCCTAAAGTTTTTTATATAGGGGACAGGGCAGGGACGGTATATACATTCCCTGCCTCGATTCCTGCCCCGGTAATTTTATTTATATTTATATATTTTATATATATTTATACATGTAATATTTATTTATATTTTAATATAATTAATAAATTTAAAAGTAATAAAATAAGAATATAGCATTTATTTAAAGTAAAAAATATTTTTTATTTAAAACTTATATAATTAACTAATTAATTAAACTAAAAAAGTAGTTTTAAATATTGAAAAAAATAAAAAATATATTATAAAAATCGAGAATTGGATTGAGGATCCCCATCCCTATCGGATATAGGGATAGGGTGGGAGTTTCAGGGATGGGGACGGGGATGGGGAAATCCACCCTGAACCCTCCCCATTGCCACTCCTAACTAAGTGGCCAGATAAAGACTTGTATGTCCCCTAAGGAGACCATACTCCTAGGGAGACCGTATATAATAAATAGCCATATATAATTTCTTAAATCCCTTAAAGAGACCTTACTCTTAGAGAGACCAATATGTAATAAGTGGCCAAATAAGAACTTAAAAGAATCTAGTACGTAAAATTGACTAGTTAAAAGCCTACAGGGAATAAAAATCCTCAAGACAATCATTGTGCAAAGTTCAAAAAAAGCCATGGTACCAAGAGCTAAATAAAAATAGCAAAGTCCATTAAGAGGGGAGGAACTTAAATATAAATACCTCTAAAAGAAATTAGCAGTTAACAAATAATAAGGCCTTAACAAGCCCTCAAAAGTGAATACCCCAATAGACTCACAAAAGTACAATATAAATTAAGGAGGACTCTCCTAAATAACACTACCTTCGATAACTCCAACTGTAGAATCCATTCTCGAGCTATAAAGATCCCTAACATAATCAACTTTGTTCGTAGGATCATCAAGAATAAGTGTAGAAACAAACACTACAGGTATATCAGCTATACCAATCACAAGCGAATCAATCATCACAGGGTAAGCAGGGTTGCCACATCTTTTACCAAAAAACTCAAGTCAAGGGTGGGATATTGATCACAGACAATATAAATCATACCCCACTTAGCCTTATCCAAATACTAGTCTAAGAGACCATCACACCTCATCTGCAGCTCATTGGCTTCTTTTTGATGAAGGGTAGACTAAGCCTCAATCTATTTCCTTAAGTGGCTCACATCAAAACCGAGCTCTCTTTTCTCATCCTTTAGCTTTTGAATATGATATTTAGCGTTCTCAGCACAATTCTCCATTGTCTTAGCATAAGAGGTTAGCCTAGCCACCTTGACTGCCTGATCTCCCAATTCCTTCCTCCCTTTGGCTAGGTCAGCTTCCAACACCTTATTCTCACTCTTGAGCTTGGAGAGGCTGACTAACATCTCTCTCTCATCTTCAATAAGTGATTCAACTCAGTCAACTAAAAAATGGCTACCTTGCATATGCTAATAACAAACAAATAACAAACTGTCAAGAACATGAGAAAGAAGAGATGCAAAAAGGAGAAAAGAAATAACCTGCACAGGAAAGCACCATCCTAGTTTTATAAGTTCATTATCATTTGACAATGTCCTATAGAAATCTCCATTATCAAAAAGTTGACAAACTTTACCTAGTTCATAGCACATATAGGGAGAAAGGATCGAGAGAGCACTGCTCGAAGAGGTATGCTTAGCGGCCATCACACATTAAAAGGATGTCACCAGATCATTCATAGACATTTAGTGGAGCTTCTTATTATAAGTCTTGGCTAGCCATTCCACAACCCTTAGACTCTCGGACACGATAATTTCCTCGAAGGGACATTTTAAGCTCTAGGAGATCGTTTTCTTAGAAGAAGCCTTATTTGATGATTTGCCAGCACTAGTTCGAGGTAGGAGACAAGAAGAAGAACCAACGACTTTGGGAACCGACTTATTATGTTTTGGAATAGAAAGAGGAGCCTCCTCTAAGACAAGATCAAGTGATGAGGAGACAATAGGAATGGGGTCCTTCTCCTTTGATGGTTTAATCATAAAAGAGCTTTGTTCATTCGTAGCAGCACTCATTTCATGCTTCCTCTCCTCTACCTATTTCTAGAACTCCTCCTTTAACAAAGGAAGGCAAGAAAATTAATACAAAATAAACAAAGGCAAAACACAGGAAAAAAAAGGTGAAATTGTCTACTACAATATAACTCTCCTCTTGTTCAGTATTATGAGATTCATAATTCAAGAGAAAATCGCTATAGTCATAACTATAAGGAGAAGTGCGAGAGCGCAACACTTCTAAGCTATGCTTCTCTTTAGCAGACAATGACAATGGAACCATCCTTGAGGACCACGGGGATTCCAATACAAAGGTAAACTATCCCCAACCTTTAGGACAACTCTGAAAAAAGAACCTAGATTTCTACTGATGTTATGACTTAGGCAAGTGATCAAACATACCATGTACAACATAAGCAGAAAATTGGTAATGTTTATCCTTTCAACCCATGATCATCATACTCCTAAATATGTTAATAGAGGGTGTTGCACTAGTCAAATGACATGCCTTCATAAAAAAAAAAAAAAAACAAGCAACCATGCAATAAAAAACAAGCAACCATGTATTAAGAATTAGTTGGCTAGGAGAGATACGATAATAACATAAAGGTCATAGATAAGAGAATCCATAGGAAAATGAAGCCCATAACAAAGACTCTCATCATAGAAAGCAATTGTACCATCCTCAATGGTTGAATTCACAAGACAAGAACTGGCCGCCACGAAGCGATAATCAGATGGAATTTTATACATATATATAAAGTCTGAAAAATGAGCCTCTATCAGATGAGAGGAAATATTGTTAGCCTTCCAAAAACACCCAAATGGAGAGACGACAACAATAGAATCCCTAAAAATTGAAGTCCTAATAGCAGCCCTGTGAGAAGAACAGGTAAATAGCCGACGAGCAACGAGTGTTAGACCATGACTCAAAGTTCTCTCACTAGAAAACCCACTAGTAGAACGATGCCGGATAACCATGACATCCCTTTTTGTGTCAAAACCTATAGAATCCCTAAAGTCACCCTCAACAGAAGGGAGACCAAAAAAATTGGCAGAATCTGGAAGGGGTGAATTATCTTCATTGCCCGACACCACACTAGTACTGTAATCTTGAACCTTTGGGTTGCTATCTATAAAACCCTTTTTTACAAACATACAGATGACAAAATGACAAAACAATACAAAAGGAGGAGCAGAGAAACCAAGAAAAAACAAAAATTTTCAAGAATAAAGAAACTCACCAGAAACACTCATCTTTAGAAGAAAAACGGCACGAATATCACCTGAAACAAAAATGCAATAAAGAGATAAGTCAAAATCCTTGACAAATAAAAATAAATAAGGGGCATATGAAGTGAAGCAACCACCATAATAAAGCAGTAGCTACTGAAGTAATGGCTTCTCAAAATTCAAAAAGTACATGGAAAACCTCTCCTGCCATCACTTCAGGTCATAAAAAAAAAGAAGGAAGAAATCATCAATCAACATTCAAACTCTTCAAATGACCAAATGATTATAAGATCTTAAAACAAAATCGAACATAAATGATTGACTTTTTTTGGGGGAAACTATGGTATCATAGTACCAAGAGAATATATCAGCATCAAAACGTAAGGTAACAGACAAAAAGCATACAAAGCATATTCTGCTTTCAAAAAGAATCTCAGAGATTGGTAGAAGAGAGTCACCTGCCGGTGCAGACATGTCATAAAGAATGAGATGGCTCTTCATCTATAGCTCCAAGTTGCCAGTCGCGTGCCCATATGTTAGAAAAGTATAATAAAGGCAATCACCTCTAGCACCATATGTACACTTTTTATTAATATAAATAAAGACATTTTCATTTATTAATGTTCATTTATAATATGAATTGATCATATCTTAAATTAATTAATGAAGTCTATGATATAAACATAGCATGAAGGAAATCATGATGGGATCATGTGTAATGCTCGTAATTTAGGTCCGGATAATTAATATATTTAATTACCGCAATTAATATTATCAGAGTCTAAAATTGGAGTTTAAAGATTAATAAAAGATTTTATTTTTGTTATGGGTGATTTAATTAAAAAATATAAAATTGAGAAAAATTATACGAAAGAAGTAAAAACCAAGGTTTTAAGTAGATATTTGGCAAAAAACAAGGATGGACCAAAGTGACATCTTTACCAAAGTATAAAAACCGTTCTTCTTCCTCATTAACATTAGCCCCAAACCCTAACTTTTCCACCCAAATTCGTGCTCCCTCTTCACCCCTCCATTTTTCTATCTTCTTTCACTCAAAGGAAGCCAAAATCACCAAAAACTAAAGGAAAAATCACTTATATAGCCTAAAACCCTTTAGAAA
>CATIWF010130261.1:0-18633 GCA_949630135.1 Balakata baccata
CCACTTTGTAATAAATTAATTAAAATTTAAGACATTAAGGCAAAAAAAACGTTGAAGATAAAAAATGAACAGCTAGCAGCCCAACATAGACTTGTACAGGCAGCACACACAGGCATGCAATTACATTTTAACAAGGGAAAATTTTTTGTAAAGTTTTTTTTTTTTAATTTTACCCGTTATCTCTACTTTTTTATTATAATTTTCTATATTTTTATTTTTATTAATTTTTTTCTTTTTAAATATTAGATTTATTGTGTATTTTAATATATTTTTTATTTATTTGAGAAAGAAAACGGTCATTTTTTACATTTTAAACATTGATTAAAAATTTTATTAACTTGCATTGCTATGCATACATTTATTTATTTTTAATCATTGTTTAATTAATTTAATTAGCAAAAAAATATATAAATTGTGTTTAATTTACTTAATTACCAAAATAAACTTTAAACAAATCTTATTTAAAAAAAATGTAAATTTGTATTTAATTAACTTAATTAAAATTATTTACTTTGGCAAATCTTAAATAGATCTTTAGTCATTTTTAGTTGAGAGATTGAATGAATGTAGGATAAATTTTTAGTAAATTTTGGGTAAATCTTATGTAACTTCAACTTTCATTATTATTCACTTTGGTAAACCTTAGATAGATTTTTGATCGTTTTTAGTTGAGAGATTGAATAAATGTAGGTAAATTTTTTGTAAATCTTTAGTACACCTTATGTAATTTCAATTTTTATTAATTTTTTTATAAACATTTGGTAAATATATAATTTCAGTAAATCTTAAATAAATCTTTGTAAACCTTTTATAACTTCAAATTTCATTAATTTTATGGTAAATTTTGAGTAAATCTTGTATAAATTTTTAGGTAAATTTTGGGAAAATCTTACGTAATTTCAACTTTCATTAATTTTCTTGTAAATATTTGGTAAATTTTAGGTATAACTTGGGTAATCTTAAGTAAATATTTAATAAACCTTTCGTAACTTCAATTTTTGTTATTTTTGTGGTAAACCTTGAATAAATTTCGAGTAAATTTTGGTAAATTTTGAGTAAATTTTATATAAATCTTGTATACCTTCAACTTTTCAATTTTCGTTATTTTTGTGGTAAACCTTAGGTAAATTTCGAGTAAACTTTGGTAAATCTTGAGTAAATCTTATGTAAATCTTATGTACCTTCAACTTTCATTAAATTTCTGATAAATATTGGATATAATTTGAGTAAACGTTAAATAAATTTTGGATAAACCTTTTGTAACTTCAATTTTCATTAATTTTCTAGTAAATGTAAACCTTGTGTAAATCTTAGATAAATGTTATGTAACTTCAACTTTCATTAATTTTATTGTAAATATTTTGTAAGTATTGGGTATAACTTGAATAAACCTAAGTAAATCTTATGTAACTTCAACTTTCATTAATTTTATTGTAAACATTTTGTAAATCTTAAATATAACTTAAATAAATCTAAAAAAATCTTTGATAAACCTTTTGTAACTTCAATTTTCATTAATTTTGTGGTAAATTTTGGATAAATCTTAGGTAATTCTTGAATAAACCTTAATAAATCCTAGTAAACATTATGTAAGTCAAACTTTCATTAGCTCGAGTAAATATTAGATAAATATTAGGTGTAATTTGAGTAAATTTTAAGTAAATCTTTAATAAACTTTTTATGATTTCAATTTTTATTAATTTTCATATAAACATCGAATAAATTTCGGGTAAACTTAAATAAATTAAATTTAAACCGAATAAAAGGTTGGAATCTGATTTAATTTTGCTAAAAATTTTCTCTTTTTGATCGATTAGATAAAGGATGGTTAATTATCATCTTGAGATTTTTGATTTGCTCCTAATAAGAAAAACCCAAATAATTAAGTTAATAAATTAATGATCAGTAATAAACATTTGGAAGTTGTGAATTTGTTCTTCTTGATAATTTTCAATTATAAATGGTGGATCTTAAGTTTATTTTGTAAATTGGAGGCGGCCAATTTAGCCACCACTGACACAAATACAAGTTGTAAATCAGTAGTGACTAGTGGTCAACATCATTTCACGTGATATTTTAGCTTGTGAATCAGTAATTTTGAAAAAACTTTGATGGCCTATAAATTTGTAAATATATGCGCGTCTTTTGTTATTCATGTAAAATTCCCTTTTAACAAATCCAACCATGAGATCAGTTGGGGTGTGCATTGGTTCAGTTTGGTTTAGAACCGAACCTAATTCTAATAAATCGAACTAAATCGAAGTATATTATGAAATGAACCTAATTGAACCAAAATGTTTGTTATATTTGGTTTAACCGTTTTTATAAATTAGTTTATTCATTAAAATAAATTATAATTATTAGCATATTTTATTATTATAAAAAAATTAAAATCAATCATAATAACTTTATCAATTAATATAAATTAAAATCAATTATCATAACTTTATAAATTACTATAAACTAAAATCAAAACTTTGTAAATTAACATAAATTAAATCAATTATTATAATTTTAATAAATACTATAAAATTAAAATTAATTAACACAAATTAGAATAAATTGTCATAATTTTATCATCCATCATGTAGTAAAACTAATTATTATAAACTAGAAATTATTTTTTGTTTTATATAAAAATTAGAATTAATTACTATAAAATTTATAAAAAATATATATGTATAAAAAAGTTCGATCGATTCAGTTTAATCGGTTTTTCAATATTATCGATTGAACCGAACTGAATAGACCGAATTCAACATGATTCATTTTGGTTTTGGTTTGGTTTTGCTCACTCCTAGAGATCACAAAAAATGTTTGAAATTGTGTTAGGTGTTAAAAAAAATATTTAATTTTTTTATTAATTAATTGAATTTTTTAATTTTTTTTTATATGTAGTTTTTTCAAATATGTTTTTGAAAACAAAAAATTATCTATTTTCATATATGCCAAAAAGTCATTTTCCTAAGAATAAATTTCACATGATTTCTCTAAAGTTTTAATTTTGATAGCCAAAAATAAACTTTTAAAAAATTAACAATAAACCTATGTCATTTGAGATAATACTTGTTCATTTGACATTGTAAAAATTTCAAACAGTGTAGTGTAATATACAATATGATTTTTTTTTTTTGTTTAAAATGTTTTTATGTGAATCCACTAGAATTCTATATATAGTTTAATGATTTTTTATAAGGATTTAGAATTTTTGCTCATTACCAATGACTATAATTGCAAGACAGCCAACATATTCAAGCCTATTTTTTCCTAATTATTATCTTAAATGATATTTTTATCAAATGACAGGAGTGTTTATTATTAATTTTTTAAAAATTTATTTATAGTTGTAATTTGTTAAAACCTCAAAAAGATTATATGTAATTTGTTCTTCTCCAAACTCAAAAAAGTAAAAATATTTTTTTTTTCTGAAAAGTAAACGCAATTCTGAATTTGTTAGAGATGTTATGTTGTGGTTGTTATAGCTTTTGAAAAAGAATAAATGACAATATTATACTACAACTGTCCATCTACTATCCCCAGTTGATTCTGTCAATTCGTTTCCTATAACATAGTTTTTTTTTGTTATGAAATCGGATATAGTAGAATCACAGCTAATAATTTGAGAAAAATAATAAAATGAAACATATACGTTTTATGTGGAAAATCCCGAATAAATTAGAGTAAAAACCACAAATAATAGTAAAAGAATTTTACTAAAAAATAAATAGGAAATTACAATTTCTCTCTAAATTTAAGGATAGAACAATTAAAACTCTTTAGAAAATTAGGAGAATAACAATAATAATTTTTTTCTCTCTATTTGTTTTCTTTCTCTAACCTCATATTTGCTCTTTTATTTTGTTGTCTGTTGAAAGCCTTAGAATGTGCCTATTAATAGGCAAAAATTATTTTGCCATAAAGTGGTCAAGTTGGCCAACTTGCTGCAGTATGCAATTTGCCAAAAAAAAAAAAAGGCCAAATTTTGATCCAATTAAAATTGGCCAAATTTTGGTCCAATCAATTTGCATTAGCAAGTAGTTTAGAAACTTTTAAGTAGCTGGATTTTTCCTTTGGGCCAAGTTCTATAGTTTTTTATTTGAAGATTTGATTGAAAGTTAATCATATTTTCACATCATTTTTTTTTTTTTATCATTTCTTATTGCTTATGTCTCTACTAGACCATTAGAGGATTGATACCAAATAAACTTATCAACATTGACTCTTTTTGTCATAAAATTTGCTATGTTGTCTTCTATATGAATTTTTTGCATATCCAATGTTCTTTTCTCTATTTTCTCACGAACGAAGTGGTACTGGATTCAAATATGTTTTGTTCTAGAATAAAAAGCTGTATTCTTTGCTAGATGCAAGAAAGCACTCTAATTGTTACAAAACAAAGAAATTTTCTCTTGTTTATACCCAAGTTCTTTTAATGTCATTTTCAACCAAATTACTTCTTTACTAACTTATGTAATCACTAAATGGTCTGCTCTATTGTTGACGTAGCTACAACTGACTGCAATTTTGAAACCCAACTTGCAGCTCTGCTAATAAGAACAAACAAATACTTAGTGGTGGAATTGCTTTTGTCAATATCACTCATATAATCAAAGTCAACATATCATCTGACAACAAAGTCTAATCCTCCATAACACAATGCGACAACCATGGTCTCTTTAATATATCTGAAGACCCTTTTCATAGCATTCCAATGCTCTCAACCAGGATTTGCCATAAATTGACTAACCACTCCTACTATTTGTATAATGTTTGGTCTTATGCATATCATTAGTGAACATCAGGCCCATTGCCGATGCATACGGTACTCTAGACATCTCCATCCTCTCTACTTCTGTGCTAGAGCTCATACTAGAAGATAACGTGAAATTAATAGGAAGTGGGGTAGAAATTGGCTTATAATCTTGCATATTAAAGTACTGCAAGATCTTCTTCAAATAATTCTTTTGAGAAAGCCAAATCTTCCTATTATTTCTCTCTTGGTAAATTTTCATCCCTAAAATCTTTTTTGTCGATCTCAAGTCCTTCATTTCAAACTTTCTAGCCAACTATGCCTTCAATCCTTCAACATGATCTTTGTTAAGGCTTGTTACCAATATGTCGTCTACATACAATAGTAAAATGATAAAATCATTTTTATCAAACCTCTTGAAATATGCATAAGGGTCTACATTAAGTCTATTGTATTCAAGGCTCATAAAAAAGGAATCAAATCTCTTGTACTCATACCTCTGCGCCTGTTTGAGACTGTATAGAGATTTGTTCAACTTGCAAATCAAGTTCTTTTTTCCTTTTTCTTCAAATCCTTATGGTTGGAACATATAGATTTTTTCTTCAAGATCTCCATAAAGAAAAGCAGTTTTCATAGTTAACTACTCTAGAAGTAACTCAAATGTAGCACACATTAGCAGAACTACTCGAATTGTTATCAGTCGTACTACTGGAGAAAATATCTCATTGACATCAATCTCTTCTTTTAGAGCATATCATTTTACCACTAACCTTGCACAATACCACTCCACTTAATCTTCTCCATTACGTTTGATCTTATACCCCATTTATTTCCAATAGGCTTTCTTCCTTGTGGTAACAACACAAGTTCCCAAGTTTAATTATTATAAAGAGCTTCCATTTCCTCATGCATTACTGTCATCCACTGAGATGCATTTGAATTGCTCATTACTTCTTGGAGAGTTGATGGCTCTCCATCCTTAGTTAGAAGACAGTATGCAAAATCGTCATAACATACTCCGAGTGCTAATCTGATTGTCTCCTCAACTAGTTTGACCGTCGAGGCTATGGGCACTTAGACATAATTGTTTCTTGTTTCTCATGCTCTTATGCTGCTTTAGAGGAATTCATTTGTTCAACTTCCTTTTCCATATGTACTGCCGTAGTCTCTGGACTTTCCTTTACCATGCTATCACCACTTCCTTCTTTTTAAAATTTATCTTCTAGAAATATAACATCCCTGCTCATAATAACCTTGTGGGCAATGGGCTTCCACAGGCGATACCCCTTCACTTCGTCATCATACCCTAAGAACATACACTTGCTGGATTTTAGATCTAACTTTATTGTTTCTTGGGTGTTGTACATTACATATACAGGACTTCTGAATATATGGAGGTTTGAATAATCCGCCTTCTTCTAGTCCATATAGCCATTGGTGTCTTTAACTCGATTGCTGTTAAAGGTGCCTGATTTATCAAATATAGGCGGTACTGACTGTTTCTACCTAGAAAGATTTTTCCAAGCTTGCGACTCCCAATATCGCTCTTGTTCTTTCCAATAAGGTTTCGTTCATCCGTTTTGCAACTCTATTTTGTTGAGGAGTGTATGCTACAGTGAACTACCTTTTCATGCTTTCATTATAAAATTCATGGCTGGTATATTCTCCTTCATTATCTTTCCTCAGTCACTTGAACTTCTTTCTAGAGTCTAGCTCTATTCGTACTTTGAATGCTTTGAAGACTAGTAACACATCTACCTTTCTCTTGATAGGGTACATCCAACATCTTCTAGAATAATCATTAATGAAAGACACAAAATACTTTGCTACTCCTAGAGACGTAACCGGTGCTTGCCATACATCAAAATAAATCAATTCTAAAATTGAATTTCTTTACTTCTAGAATTTGACGTATTAAACTTCAATCGATGCTACTTACTTCTAACACAATGCTCATAGAAAGGTAAGGACACTTTAGTGAGACTTGGAATTAGATTTTACTCCGTAAAAAGTTTCATTCTTTACTCAGACATATGCCCAAGTTTTTCGTGCCACACCATTGTAGATCTTTCACTTGAACTATTTAAAGCAACTTATACTTTTCCTTCTAGCTAAGTCTCTCCCTTTAGCATGTACAAGTTAGTGGCCACCTTTTCTCCATTCATAAGTGCAAGCACGCCTCGAATCACCTTCATGATTCTTTTTTCGACCTTACTTTAAGTCATCTAGTTGACCTAACCACAACAAGTTCTTTTTCAGACATTCCACATGTCACACTTATTGAATGGTGCAAACTATGCCATCATGGAACTTCAACTTGATGGTTTCAATACGAACAACCTTTAAGCCATGATTATTGCAACTGTACATAGATCCCTCTAAGATAGATTCATATTGATGGAACCATTCCCTTCGAGATATCTTATGAAATATGGCTCATGAGTCAATCAACAATACATATAAAAATGTCTTCATGCCTTGACTAGTTGTCGATGCTTCTCAACACAAGGCATCATCCTCCTAGGATGTACTTGCAACATTTCCTTGTTCATTGGAATTTTTCTTGTTTAAACTACAATAATCCTTTTTCAAGTGACCTTTTTTGCCACAGTGGTAGCGCATCAGGTTCTTCATCTTACTTCTTAACTTTGACCTACCTTGATCTTGGCTCCAACTAGAGCCACATTCCATTGATCTCCCTCTCATCACCGTTAGGGCTCCACTTGTTACGAATCAGGTAGACTTTGAAGCAAAAATTCAACATGTTCACTTGGATCTATTTTATAACCCAGTGATGTGAATTAAGAAAATTGAATATTCAAAGTGTTGATGTGTTGTCACTAAAGTGGATTCTGACATCTTGAGAGTGTACACTTTCCTTTGAAGGAAAATCTTTATTGTGAAGTGACTTAGCCTCATACAGCTTTATGAGATTCCGTTGCAGTTTTCTTCTCCTCAATGCTTGACAACACTTCATCTGCTAATGCAAGATGAAGATTTGCAATAGTATTCCCGTCCATCTCGTTTCACCTTTCATAAACAGTGAATTTTGTCGGTCATTCATTGATAGCCACTAGACAATTATCCTTTCTCAAGATCGCCTTTATTTTTAATTTCCACAATGATAAATTACTCCCACTGAACTTCTCAATCTCAAATGTTGCAGCCATTGCTTCTATTACAACCTTCAAGGGTAAATAATAATCTAACTTATTTTCTGATGTGGATGATCCACTAATTAGTGGCAACCAAATACCATACAATAAGTAGATATTAAAATCCAAAACTAGACTCCGATATCACTTGTTGTGGAAATTAGGATTGGATAGAGTAGAATCACAATTAATAATTTGAGAAAAATAATAAAATGGAAGATACAAATTTTACGTAGAAAACTCTCGAACAAATCAAGATAAAAACTACAGGCAATGATAAAAGAATTTCACTAAAAAATAAATAAGATATTACAACCTCTATCTAAATTTTAGAAGAGAATAATTAAAACTCTCTCAAAAATTAGGAGAATAACAATAATAAATTTTTTTCCATCTCTATTTTTTTTTCTCTCGGTATTTCACATTTGGTCTGAGCTGAAAGCCTTGGAGTGTGCCTCTCTATAGGGAAAAATTGCTTTACCATCAAGGGGCTAGTATGCAAAAGAATGGCCTCATTCGGCCAAATCTTAGTCCAACCAAAATTGGCCGAAAATTGGTTCAACCAACTTGCATTAAGCTTTTAGGTGGCTGGGCTTTTCCTTTGGGCCAAGTTCAACATTTTTAGTAGGAAAATTTACACATAATAGTAAAATTTAGGGTGTTTTACAAAAATTGAAAAAAATGGGTAAGCATTTACAAATATATGATCCCTCAAAGTTGTTTTCAAGAGTATCAAAAAATCAGGATTTACCTTAGTTTTATCCAAAGTTTACCGCAAAAATAATAAAAATTGAAATTACAAAAGTTTTATCAAATATTTAGTTAAAGTTTATTCAAGTTATACTCAGGATTTACCCAATATTTACCAAAAAATTAATAAAAGTTAAAATTACATAAAATTTACTCAATATTTACTAAGGTTTACCAAAGAATTACCCAAAATTTACCTAAAGTTTACAAAAAGTTTACTACAAAATTAATAAAAATTGAATTTACAAAAGGTTTATTAAATATTTACTCAATATTTACTTAAGTTATATCAAATGTTTATAAGAAAATTAATAAAAGTTGAAGTTACACAAAGTTTAATAAAGATTTACTTAAGGTTTACTTAAGTTATACATAATATTTATAAAAAAAAATTAATAAAAGTTGAAATTACATAAAATTTACTCAAGATTTACCAAAGTTTACTCAAGATTTGTCAATGTTTATCCAATAATTACCCAAAATTTACCAAAAAAATTAATGAAAATTAAAGTTACAAAAAGTTTATCCAAAACTTATCTCAAGATTTACTTAAAATTTACCACAAAATTAATGAAAGTTGAAGTTATATAAGTTTTACCCAAAATTTACCTAAGATTTATCCAATGTTTACTCGAAGTTTACCTAAGATTTACCATAAAATTAATGAAAATTGAAGTCACAAAATGTTTATTAAAGATTTATTTAAGGTTTATTCAACTTATACCATAGATTTACCCAATGCTTATAAGAAAATTTATCAAAGTTAAAGTTATATAAGGTTTATCTAAGATTTATCTAATATTTATCAAATATTTATTAAAGATTTACCTAATATCAAGTCAATCTCTCATCTAAAAAATTATCAAAAATCTACTCAAGATTTACTAAAGTAAATAACCTTAATTAAGTTAATTAAATACAAGTTTACATTTTTTTTGTAATTAAAGTTTGTCCAATGTTTACTTTGGTAATTAAATTTAATTTTAAATATTTTTTTGCTAATTAAGTTAATTAAGCAATGATTAAAAATAAATAAATGCATACATAAAGATTAGTAGTAGTCATACAAGTTAATAAAATAATTAATCTATATTTAAAATATAGAAAATGATCATTTATTGTCTTAATTAAATAAAAAATATATTAAATACATAGTAAAATCTAATATTTTAAAAAATGGAAAACTAGAAAAATAAAAATGCAAAAACTGGGATTGAAAACATGAAATTTTCACTGGTATAATTGAAAAAAATTTTCCACTATCTGTTGATCGAGTGTAAATTTCCCTAAAATTTAACGTTTGCTTTCAAAATAACTGCCATTTTTATTTTATTTTTTCATTTTTAACAAACTTCTTTTTATTTATACCGATTTTTTTCAATTCTAGCTTTTCGGTAAACTCTACTCAGCCTAATGGCTTTTACAGACTTTCAACAATTTCGTGAAGGTAGAGGGCGACAAATATTTTTGTTCTTGAAAGAATTCTCGAACCGTTTCTCCAGTATACCATGAATTGCTTCTTTACATTATGCATCAAAGTTGTAAGAGATCTTGTTATCAGTGATGTGTATACTCTAGTACATTTACCATTTTTTATATATTAAATAATATACTATAATGGACACATATATATTTCATATTCATAATAAATAAATATTCAAATTGTGGATTATATTATGAATGCAATAGTTAAATATATTATGAAATATACAACCTTTGATTATCTACAGATAATTTATTATCAAGTTATTGATAATAATGAGATAAATATTTCTAGTAAAATATAATCTTAAAAATATTCATAACTAGTATAGGACATTGAACATTCATTAAACTTTTAAGTTATCACATGGTTTATTTTGAGGAGGAATCTCATTCTCTGATATAATGATATCTAAATAAACTAGTAGATTCTTAAAAAGTTAAGGGTACCGAACAGTGACGCTTGATAATAACTGCACAGATAGTGCTAGATGTCAACAGTTATTATCTTAATCATAATATATAAGTCTTATATGATTTGAAATCTTTTGACTTGAAGTGTCAAGATTGTCATTTCATGGTAATCCGGCTCGTAGTCACCACAGTTAGTCATATAGTGAGACATAAGATTACCAATAGTATGATTCGTTACCCTGTAGTATCAAGACAAGATTCTAATGGAGTTGATATTTTGGTTCTGATAAAATAAATTTCTAGTCAAGAGAAATATGACTTATTCTATGTAAGATTTAATTATTAATTAGATTAATAATGATAAGTTTTATTTTAATTAGAATGCAAATTATTACTCATTAATATATTGATTAATAGGGTTTGACATGCTGTGATCCTAATTAATATCGAGATCATAACGAGATGACTTAATATTATGATTTAGATGTCAAAATAAAATTTGAGATTTTATCGGTAATTAAAAAGGAGAATTCCAAAAGAATACTTAATGTATCCAGGTATACGAGAAATTCAGAAATTGTATCCGATATAATATTAAGTAGTTAATATTATATTTCAATTTCGATAAAATTATTGACCTTATAAGTCACATTCAAAATAAATTATTTGTCTAGTCCATATTAAAGATGTGAAGAGTTTTATAATTGAGAATTAAATTAGAAATGATCACTTATACTTTTTGAGTTAAATTAATATTGATTAATTTTAACTATTTCTCTTATTTATAATTTTAATTAAAATGTTAATTAAAATTATAATAATTTAATTAAGTTGTTAATTAAATTAACCAAAGTAGTATATTAAAGTAATTACCACATATTTATAAAAGAAAAAGTTAATTTTATGATTAATGGTGGTAGCTAAAAATAGACTATATAATTATTGCACCATGATTATATCATAAATCAAAATAAAAAAAAAAGTCAAATTTTCTTTCTCTTCCATACGCAACCTTATTTAATAAGGTTAATTTTTTTTTTTTAGTTTTCTGGCCATTTTTCCTCTTTTTTTTTTATCTTAATCTCATTCTTCTTGGTAATTTTTTCTTCTTCTTCCTTGGAATTGTTTTTCTCGAGCAAAAATTGTTTTTGTTCTAAAATTTTTCTTTCTCTTATCTAGTATGAATATTGAAAGAAAATATTGAAAAAAAATATCCTAAAGTGTTAGTAGCTTATAAATTTGTAAAAACGAGAAAATTTGTTATCATACATCTTAGACTAACAAATGAGTTTCATCAACGCAACTAAAATTTTTGGTCTTTTTGCTTGATTCACACTTGGTGAACTCGGTTCTATAAGGTTTGTCTAAACTTTTTATTTTTTCATTTTATTCTTTAAATTATGAGATGATTTTGGCAAAATGGATATTATCGATAAATGTTACAAAATATGTTTTGTCAAAAGTTATAGATAAATGCTCAAGTTTAATATGAAAAGCGTATTTTCATGTAATACAATATTTGATTGCATGTTTTGGTAAAATTAAAAATTTTTAAAATCTATAATTTTGATCGAAATCTAGAATTTCCCTCAATCCAAATATATTTTCGGCTACCAACTGATCTGAAGTTCAAGTAGTTGTTTAAGTTTCTTTTTTATTATCTTTTGCGACTCCTGTTCAAATTCAACACTCAAAAACTCATATTGAACTGAGCACTCCAGCAGCGTCGGTGATGGTGGACAAGAAGTGCAACAGAGAGCAGAGTTAGCTTGTGCTAGCTTGGATTTCCTGGAAATCTGAAGGTCCAAAAATTGTGATTCGCCACTGTCCTTGCACTTGATATGCCACTTAATTGATCTTTTTTCATAATTTTTTTCGCACAGTAATTCATTGGTTTTGCAACGGATCTTCCACACCTGCGATCTTTGTTCATCCTCTTGTGAAATTTTGTCGCACTTTAGCTCTAAGCTCTTGCTCTCGTTTGCGTCTGCTGAATTCAACCACTCATGGAACCACCCTTGCATTAATCTATTAAAATGTCTAAGATGTCAACTTTTGGAAAACTCAAAAGGCGCAATCTTGAAAAAAGAACACTGTATTTTAATGTTGTTTTTTCATTTCTCTGTTACTATTTTTCGTCTATTACTATTTTTTTTAATCACAATTTGCACATGATTATTAAATATTAGACTTGTTATTAATTATAATAATTTTTTTTATTAATTTATTTCATTTTATTATGATATTTTATTCATAATAGATTATAAGAGTTAATATTTATTTTATATTCTATAAAATAACTAATTCATCCATTATTAAAAGTCATATATAAAATAGAGATAATATATACTTTACAGTTATTTAAAGTTCTAATTCTACTAATATTTGAAATGGAGGCGCATATTTATCTCAAATATTGTGAGTTGTATATAAAATATAGGTATTGCACGTGATTATTAGATATTAAACTCGTTATTAATGAACACTTGATTTTTATATATATTTTTTATTAATTTTTTTCGTCTTATTATAATATTTTATTCATAGTGAATTATAGAAGTTTATATTTATCTCAGATTTTATCAAACTACTAATTTATCCATTATTTAGAATTATATATAAAATAGAGGAAGTAAATATTGCTTGTCCTCATTATTCCTACTTTTATATATGTTATGATTTAATTAAAAGTTAAGACAATCATTAACGTGTGTTTATACATAACTATTAGATATTAGACTCGTATTATAACTCATATAAAGATTACTAATATGTTCATCATTAAGAGTCATATATAAAATAGATGTAATAAGTACTTTACAGTCATCCCTCTAAATTACTAATTTATCTATTATTAAAAGTCATATATAAAATAGATGTAGTAAGTACTTTACAGACATTTTGTCTGTTTTTTCTATTTCCAATCATCCACATCGCACATAATTTTTAATAATTAGACTCATCATTATTAAATAAATAAATTAATAATAATAATAAATTAATTAATTTTAATTGTAAATCACATTCAATTTAAATACTAATAGTTGTTAATTATATTTTATTATTATATTATATATAAAAGTAAATCATATAATACTGTGCATGTAAAAGAAATTATAACTTTTATATAACTTATAATAATTGCACTCAATATTTTTGAAATTCATATTATACAATATTTGTTGTTCTTTCTGCTAATACGACATGGCAGTCACTTGTTATTCTTAAATTCTAGTTTACCTAAGGTATTTCGAGGTATTCTCGAGGAATTCTCAAAGTATTTCCAAGATATATCAAACTGTTTGTTTGATAATTTGTGATATTTTGAATTTTGATGGGTGAATTTCACCAGCAGTACCTCAACTACGCAAATTGTAACAATTTAGTATCTCAAAAATTATTTATAACATAAAATTACCTCAACTTTTATTTTATAACTAAAATAATCTTTAAAAAACTAAATTGTTATAATTTGCATAGTTGGTGTATTGTTGGTGAAATTTACCAAATTTTAATTGAATTCTATTATTCTTCTTCTTTAATGATCAATTATTCTTATTCCTTTTTTTTTGTTCTTTATTAGTAAAAATTAAACCTAGATGTGTTCAATATATATAGAAAAAGTATGCCGAATATATACATGTAGGCATATTTTGGAGTGATTTTAAGATTTAGAATTGCTATAATTTTAGAAAGTTGTTTTCGGCAATATTGAAAAAACTTTCAACGCCGATAAAAATATTAAAAAATGTACTTTTTGGTATTTTTGTAAACCCTCCTATAAAAAACAACGCCAAATTATATAGTCCATTAATTATAATTGGATTTCTAATTGATGAATTATTAATACTATTTACTAATAAATTAAATTATAAAATTATAACTCAATTAATTAATACAATTAGATTGATTTTTTGGTAAATTTGTTTGTTCTCCTATTTCTAAATTTCAATTAATTAATTAACGATTAACCCAATTATAAAAAAAATCTCGATTTTTTATCTAAATTTCGATTAGATTCTCAATATTTTTACATATGCAAATTGAACTGTTAAATTTTTTTTATGAAATTTTCAATTAGGTCATTCTATTTACTTTTTTTTTTATCCAAAATTAATGGATTGATCCCAATTTGCTTATAGGGTGTCACATTCTATGATTTTTCTGAAAACTAATATTTTTTCCGAATTTTATCTCTTAAATGCATCCCTATTCTTTTTATGATTTTAATATAATATATTTATGAAAGAAAATAGGTTAAAGCCAAGGACATTTGACATAGTTATCTAGTTCTAATAGAATTAAACTTCTAATTAATGAAAATAAATTAAATTATTAATTAACAAAATTAACTCAATTAACTAATACAATCAGGTTGACTTTTCAGTCAATTTGCTTATCCCTCATATTTCCACTTTTATATATAGTGTGATATGATATATAAATTTGTATTAATCCATTGTTATCAATGTTGTGTATTCTCTAGTGTATTCACTTCTTTCTATATATTAAATAATGTATCATAATAAATATGTGTATATTTCACATTCATAATAAATAAAATATTCAAGTTGTTGATTAAATTATGAATGCAGTAGTTATATTATACTATGAAATATATGACCCATTGATTATCCACAGAAAATTTATTATCAAGTTGTTAATAATAATAAGATAAATATCTCTGATAAAATATAATATTAAAAATATTTATAACCGAAAAAAGACAGTAAATTAGGTATTCATTGAGCCTCTAGGTTATTACATGGTTTATTTTGAGGAGAAATCTCATTTTCCATGATATAGTGATATCTGGATAAATTAGTGGGTTCTTAAAGAGTTAAAGATACCGAACAATAACGCTTAATAATAACCGCATAAGTAGTGTTTGATATCAACGATTATTATCTTGGTCATAATATGAGTCTTTTATGATTTGAAGTTTTTTGACTTGAGGTGTCAATATTGTCCTCTCATGAGTAGCTGTGGATATGTTCTTGCCTTGTACTAGGCTATCCACGCTTGATAATCCGGCTTGTAATTACCACAGTTAGTCATGTTGTAAGATATGAAATTGCCAATTGTAGGACTCGTTACCCTGCAACATAAGGGCAAGATCTTAATGAAGTTGATATTTTGGTTCTAATAAAATAAATTTCTAGTTAGGAGAAAAATAGGTTATTCGATGTAAAATCGATATTATTACTAATAATGATAAATCTCATTTCAATCAGAAAACAAATTATCACTTATTAGTATATTGAACAATAAGGTTTGACGTGCTGTAATTCTAATCAATATCTGGATCATAACGATATGACTTAATATTATGATTTAGAGATCAAATTAATATTTGATATTTTATCGATAATTAAAAGGAGAATTCCAAAAACGATACTTAATATGTCTAGGTATATGATGAATTCGGAAATTGTGTCCAATATAATATTAATAAGTTAATATTATATTTCTATTCCTATAAAAATTATTGACTTTATAAGTCACACCCAAATTAATTTATTTGACTAATCAATATTTATGATGTGGAGATTAATTTAATTGAGAATTAAATTAGAAATGATCACTTATATTATTTGAGTTAAAATTAAAATTGATTAATTTTAACTACTTTTCCTATATAATTTTAATTAAAGTGTTGATTAAAAATATTATCATTCAATTAAGTTGTTAATTAAATTAATCACAATGATATATTAAAGTAATTATCATAATTAGTGTGGTATTAGTTCTTCCACCATCATTCTTTCATTACTTTGTCACCTTGCATTATAGCTATTAATGCATTATGACGCTCATGCAGTTAAAAATCACACACCTTACCTTATAATGCCTTGCCATCTTGCCTATTTATTTAATTGAATAAAACAAACTTAAAAGCAAGAGATAAGGTAGAGTGGAGAGAAAAAAAATGTGTGTAAGGCAAGTAAGAAGAAGAAAGAAAAAGAAAGAAGAGAGAAAAAGAAAGGAATGAGAAAAAAAAAAATTCTTCTTGTTTTTTAGAAGAAAAATAGAGAAAAAAAATATTTGGTGATAATACATCTTTGATTAACAAATGAGTCTCATCAAAGACAACTCAAGCTTTTGGTCTTTTTGTTTGATTTATATTTTTTGTGAACTCAGTTCTAAAAGATTTGTCTTAACTTTTTATTTTTTCATTTTGTTCTAAAATTTATGGGATGATCTTAGCAAATTGATATTATCCATAAATGTTACAAAATATGATTTGTAAAAGTTATGGATAAATACTTAAAGTTAACATGCAAAGTGTGTTTGCATGTCATGTAAAGTGTGATTGTATGTTTCAGTTAAAATAAAAATTTTTAAAATATCTATTTTTGACCGAAATCTAGAACTTTTCTCAATTCAAAAATTGCTTCTACTTCCAACATCCATCATATTAAATCTTATTGTGGATTCACCATTAATTGATTCTTAATAGGTGTGCATTATACATCATGTGTTATTTAATCTATTCTTCTTTTTTTTTCTTTTTTTTGGATGAAAATCACCAAAGTATTTCTAAAGTATGTACAAGATATTCCCGAAATATTCTCAAAAAATTCTCAAGGTATAAACAATTCACAAGGAATTATTAAGATATTTCTAAAATATACTCAATGTATACCCAATGTATTCCTAAGCATACCAAACTAAGGCATACCTAAGATATAGCGTATTTGCACTTTTTGGTATATTTTGAAAAAAAATTTTGATTTTGGATACTCTTGTAATATTTTTATATGCTTTAGGTAGATTTGAAAAAAACTTTAAGTGGATATAATATTATAACACCTTATGAGCTTTTTGACATTTTTAAAAAATGCTTTTTTTTTACTATCTATCCAAATTTTAAAATGATATATATATATATATATATATATATATATATATATTATTAAAAAAGTTGGGTTTATGACAACCATCTTTTGTAGAAATTATGGACAAGGTTTGGAAAAGTGGCATCCCAAGCTGTGCAATGTTCAGAGTGCGGGGTAAACTCAAAATTCTTGTCAAAGCTCAAGAAACTCAGTAAATCTAAATTCTCGGATATCTCTGCAAAGAGAAATTTTCATATCATATTTATACTAATCCAATAATACAATTCCAATAATACAATGACACACATTCAATTATTTTATTCACATTAGTGTATTCTAAGTGTATCTAAGAATTTTTCCGCTACAATTGTTAATGATCGCAAGAGTTAGTTACTTGTTAGAAAAGTCTTCAGATAAATTACCAAAAACCCCATAAACAGTGAATCGATTGATGAAGAAATTGTTATGTATCAAATGATTGACACAACACACTGGTTTAGGGTCCTCTGTTTTTTTATCTGCATGAATCATGAATGTTTCTGTTTGAGCTTCTACATACCATAACAGTAATTTAACAACAAAGAACAGTACTAATAGTAACGAGACTGCTAATCGTTCATATCGAAAACGAAGTTAAAATAAATCTAAGAGTGCACATAAAAACTATTTTCCATTCACATTTTATGAGAAAATCTAATGAATTCTAATAGAATAGGTTCTCCATGACCCCATGTTTTATGCCTTCAAGCTTTAGCATATGATGCAAAGAGGCAATGAAAAAGGTTAAAACCACAGAATTATAATACTTGAACCCAACATATTTAATTCTTTTTTTTCCTATTTCTCCATGACTGACAAAAAGAAACACATTACTCAGCTAATTTTTCTTTCATTCTTTGGCTGAAAGTAGGCTTGTTATCAAATTAGTTCCATTTCCTACATTTTCCATGTCAATATAATAGTTAAACTCTGGGTTTTGATAAGTCAGTATGCCATTGACTCCAAAAAAATTGAGCCAACCTGCAGGCTTGTTGCAATTGCGTTCTGGAACTACACCGGCACCCGCTTGCCTTGGTACCGATCAAAGAACTGCACATGATGAAGTGATGCATGTAATAGTTATAGATAGAAATGTAACAATCAACAATACTAACATTAACAACATTATCCTCTGTAAGAATGATAAAACCAAACTGATAGACATTTCTGTGATATTGAACTAGAATAAACAAAGAGTATTTCA
>CATIWF010130269.1:0-21966 GCA_949630135.1 Balakata baccata
CGTCTTTCACTTCCTTGAGGCTCTCCAATATGCTGTGGACCTAATTGAATGTATTCTTGGTCAATTGGTAGCTAAATAAACTTAAACAAATTGAAGTATGCATTTTAAGGACCACTATCTAGGATTTGGTCTAAAGGCAGTATGACCTTCATGTGTTCATTAGCTTATAACGTTTTCTATACTAGTCCAATTTGCAAAATTCTTATTTCTAATTAAATCTAACATATAGGGATACCACATATCTAAATTTCAGACCAATTGGACCATTATGGAATATTTTATGCAATTTACAATCATGTTCTGTTCTCTGCCCTGTTTTTGACCATAGGCAGTTTTAAGACACTAACTTTGCTTCTCCATATATTACAACGTGTAACTTATATTTGTATGAAACTTTATATACACATAGATATGATAAAATGGAATATTTTTCATGTTGACAACATTCATCCATTCTGCCTCTAAGGTCCTCATATGGTAGGGTAATTGGGACTGGTCAGAAACAGGGCTGGCATCCGGACCAGTCTGATTTGTGAAAGCTATACATCACAACATACATAACATATTGAGGTGAAATTTGTCCCACACTTTAGGTAATACATATACCTATAACGTTTATGTTTTGACCATGTATAGATTATGTCTCTAAGGAGCTCAAAATGGGCCAACAACTGATTGAACCTACCCAGAACACTAAGCAGGCAGCTCAAATATGGAACAGGCATGACTCTCTTGCTTATAAATCAACATCCGCCCATAGTCTGATCCTGAAATTTGGTATACAACTAGATAACACATATATCTACAAACTTTCGTGTTGAGATTCCTCAAATAATGATTCTATCATATAGAAACACAATCAAAACAGAAAATGATTCAGCTAGGTTCCTCAATGGAACTAGTTCTAGTCCGATGCCCATATCTTTTTACAGACACAAAATCATGCAAAACTATTTATATATCCATGAACATAAGACATAAAGCTTGTTTCTTTAGATTTGGTCTACAACTTGAAGAAAACGGAGGCCAACTTACTGCCCTTGAAACAGAACCGAGAATTACACTATGTTGCTTGTGCTTACATAAACCTAGCTTAACTTATGTCTTAACTCAAAAATTAAAACACAAGAGAGGATAATTACCTTAAGTATGGCCAGATGATGGAGTTTGAGGAAGAAAATTGTAAGAAAAATGAAGAAGAGAGGAAGAAATGGCTGCTAAAAGTAGAAGGGCCAAATCTGCCTCTTTTATCCCAAAGTTGCCAACTTAAAATTCTGTTTTTCCTTTTTTTTTTTTTACTTTTTACTTTTTTTTTGATATATTATTTTTAAATAACTTAAATAAATAATAAATAATTAATTAATTATTATTATTATTCTTTTCTCTACATAATTACAAATACTTGGTGCCAAAATACTATATAGTCAAATTGTCTGCTTTAATATAACTATGTTAAATTTTCCTTTATTTCAAATATAATCATTTATTTAATTTCATTTTCAATATCTTAGGTCCATATTTAAATTATAGCTAGACACGTACGACTTGATCCTATTGCGATAAACCGACCCGTGTCAAGTTTATCTCGTGAATACGTTCACGCCAAAATCCTTATGTATGCATTGTTTCGTGTGACAGACATTTATAAAATAAATATATTCAAATAAAATGCATGTGATAATGCATGTATGGATGGTCAAGAATGTTATACTAAACGCTCTGTATTTGTGATTGATAACTTGAACCTAGAGACCATCTCTTTCAATATGGAGCTTCCAAAGCCATTTAAAGAGTAAAGCCTTGTTTTGTAAGATAATATTATAAATGCCTAGCCCACCCATCTTCTTGGGTTTAGTCAATAATGTTAGATATATTTAATATCTAACTGTGGTTGTAGATTTATTAATTGAAAAATAAAGATATATTACAAAATAAATGACTTTAAAAATCTGATCAATTTTTTATTTAGGCAAGACTTCATTAATTAATTTAGTGTGGATAATTAGTATGAGCCAGATAATAATATGGGTGTGATGGACAATCTATGATTATTATATTATGTAGGCTAAGTCTCTATTATTATTGACTTTCACCCCTATATAAAGTTGGATATGATAAAGAAATGAATAAAGTTTTAGAATTCCATCATTTTGAGTCAGGAAACGAAAGAAGTTCTTAGTACAATCTCATTTAGATCGTTCCTGAGACAATGGATTTGATGAAATCAGGTTCTTTTCTATGTCCTCTATCTCGATTAAACTTGTTTTGTGATCTACATTTCATGCATTAGATCATTAGATTGAAATTGGCTTAATTATCTCCCAACAAGTAGTATCAGAGTCAAATTACATATTTTTAGAGCCATTTTCATATTTTTCTCATCTGAGTTAAGGAGAAAAATTTGAGTTTAATTAAGTTTTGAAGTGAAAATGGTATTTGGCGATGAATTTCCTGAAAATTTTAAGGAAAAATTGCAAAAAACGGGTTTGGGGGAGAAGGATGAGACAGGCGCGTGGGCGTGTGCTGGAGCAATGGAGGAGTCTGTCTGTTACACACACTAGGCACGTGCGGGGGTGCGTTTGGACAGACGTGCCTGCTATGTCAGGCGCGTGTGCCACACGCGCGCGCAACTCTCACTTTCCTATTCTTTCCGGTTTTGCCCATAAAGTTTCTGATTTTTTCAATTAAGTCCTTATATGGTTATTTTTCACTCCTACAGCCCTTTTTTCACCCGGTTTTGACCTAAATTAATTTAGAATTTCTAAATTAATTTTTAAAAAGTCATATTTGAGAAAATTTGTGACATTTGAAAAGAGAAATTATTTTTTATCTCATGATATTTAATTTATGCATGGGCATAAAATTGTCACATATGAAAATTAATTTTTCTCAATTAAAATTGACAATGTAACTGATTAAATTGTTGTGAATATAATGTTTCAGGACATTTAGCCCCACGTCTATAAAGAATGAAAATTATGTTATTAAGTTATTTCAAGGCAATAAATAAGGTGTATCCTGGTATAAGAATTTCTTTTAAAATCAGTTAAAATATTGTTGCCAAATCGACATTTTTAGCTGAGATTTTAAGAAATATTTGGTCTTATATATTTTAGGGATTTCTCGGATCTATTTATAATTATTCAGCCCAAAGGTGTTTATTATAAATTAAATTTGGAGATATAAATGTAAGACATATGATTAGGAATGAGCTGGTACAAGTGGTTTGTACACCCAAAGGTGATAAATTTACAAGTATTTGGTAATTTTCAGATCGTGCTTATATTAAGAATTTTCTATTGCATGTTATATATTTTGCCCAAATGTATTTATATAATGATGCGCTGAAATTCTTGGATTAATACTCTTTTATGGCTTTGAGTATTATTATTGTCTTATACTAAAGTGTTACATTATTGATTTTTTCAATTACCTTCTCAGTTAACAATAATATAATGACTATTGAAATGTTGATTAGTTCTAATTATAAAATGTGAAAGCGAGACATGGAATTACCTATGAAGTTGGCAGATATTTATATTGCCATGACAACATCTAAGCCAGCTGACCTGATTGCTGAGAGTTCGATGGTTGATAAAGAGTTGCATTCAATATGGTACAAAATGAACCGCATGTATTATTTGACCATAAAAAGGTCAATTCCAGAGTACCTATTGAGCGGTTTGCTAGAGACTCATATAGCAAAAGAGTTTATGACTATAGTTTCTTAGCGTTATAAAGTATCCATCAATGCTAAGATTGGTACCCTTTTGAAGCAGTTGTACTCTATAAAGTATAACAGAGTATAAAGTTTTAAGGAATACATTTTAACCATAGTCCATATGCAGAATAAGCTAAAGAACCTTGACATAATTCTCCTTGATACTTGTATCGTGCATCAAGCTCTCAATACTCTACCACTAGAGTTTGGGACGCTTATTAGTACATACAACTCAAGGGAGGATCCATGAACAGTTAATGCTTTCATTGTCATATGTGTAGCTGAGGAAGAGAAGCTAAAGGCGAATCAGGCTAGTATTGCGCTTCTTGTATTAGGTTCTCAATGGAAAGGCAAAAGAAAAGGTAAGAAAGCTAAACTTAATGCTCCTAGTTTTGATACAGAATTTACCCGATTTGGTGTTGTAGGTATTGATAAAGCTTTTATGAAAAATGAACTTAAATGTTTCTATTGTAAAAGGAAAGATCCTAAAAAGCAGGATTGTCTAAATTATAAAGCTTGGTTAGAAAAGCGTGAGCTTATAGGTAACTCTTTTAGTCTTGTTGTTTGTGAATCCAATTTGGTTGATGCCACATCTAGTTCTTGGTGGCTTGATAGTGGAGTGACTAAACATGTTGCATTCATATTGTAAGGGTTCATAAATAAGAGGAAACCAAATAAAAAAGAGTCAGTGCTCACAGTTGGCAACAATAACACAGTAGAAGTTCTTTTTATTGGCAGTATTTGTTTGAATCTAGACATTGGTTTTGAACTCTTTTTGAAAAATATTTTGTACATATCGTCATTTAGGCAAAACTTGATATTAGTATCTGAGTTAAACAAAATAGGCTATGCTTTTGTATTTAAAGATACAGTTGTAAATATAACTTTTGATTCAAAAGCAGTTGGCCATTATTTTTTGTCATATGGTATGTATCAAGTATGTTTGAGTTTAAATGAGATTTATTTCACATTTTATATTGTTGAACATGTTGCCAAAAGACTCTTAATAAAGGATAAGTATTCCATATTGTGACATAAAAGGCTTGGCCACATTTCTAGGAAAGGGTAGAAAAACTAATCAAGGAAAATATTGTGTCTGCCCTTGACTTCAATGACTTAGAAACATGCATTGCTGTTGTAGGGGCAAACTAACCAAGATTAAGAAAAAATGATCTATTTGGAGTTTAGATCTCTTGGAGATAATCCATACAGATATATGCAGATCTTATTCACCCACAAATATGCAATAACAAGTATTTTATAACATTCATTAATGATTTTTTCCGATATGAATATCTGTACTTGATTAAAGAAAAGTCTGAATCTTTTGATAAATTCAAGATTTTTAAGACTGAAGTTGAGAAATAGCTGGAAAAAGTTATCAAGATTGTTATATCTGATCGAGGTGGTGAATTATGGCAAATATAGTATTGCAGGACAGGTAAAAGGTCCTTTTGCCAAATATTTGAAGGACTGTGAATAGTAGCTCAGTTTACTATGTCAGATAGTCTTGAACAAAATGGTATGGTCGAAAGGCTGAATCGCAATTTAAATAAAATGACAAGGAGCATAATGTCAAGGTCCAATCTCCCAGAATTTTTGTGGGGTGAGGCTATGAAAACGACATTATATATCCTCAATACAGTCCCCAACAAGTTTATGGGTAAAATACTGTTTGAATTGTGGACCAGAAGGAAACTTAGCTTGAATTATTTTCGAGTTTGGGATTGTCCTTCAGAGGTACGCCTTAATTATTCTCTTGTTATTAAGCAGTTCAAGAAACGCTATTAAAATTTAACTTAACAACAACATTATGAATTAGGAAAACAACCAATGCAAACCTACAACTGTGAATGCTCGATTCATTTAAGTTTTATTATATATTTCCATAATATAAATCGAAAATTTGTCCTCAATCAATTATATTATTTGTCACTTATATCTGATTAATCAAACAATTACAGATTTGACAATCTTGAATAACAATAATTTGCAATAATAAATCAAATAATATGCCTCTTATTCAATTCATCAAGCAATTATAACAACAAGCACAGAAAATATATGAATACTTAAAATAGAAAAGATAAAAAGTTAAACTTATATTTCACAAGTGAAAATTCTAAGAACTTTATTAATCTTCAACTAGAAATAGATTTAGTGTGCCATAAACTGAAAATACAGCCCAAAATAATAGAAATCAAATATAGAAGTAAGAGAGGCATCCCAAGATGTTTACCGCCACTGAAAAAGATATTTAAATAGTCATAAGCTAGCCCTAGAGTGGTGCAAAAAAAAAATAGAAAGGAATCCTACATAGGCAGCAACTCTGATCAAAAGCGTGATTACGCCTTATCTTCACTCGACTAGAATACACTTCAAAACAAGCCAGTATACCCCAAACACGACCTGACCATGCTTTATCTTGCATCCGCTCTCGAATACAAGCCTTCCAGCTCTAGCTCTCTTAACAAATTTCAAATGCTACAAAATTAAACACAAATAAGTTCTAACTTCCAAAATTAATACCAAAGCATAAAACATAGCTAAATATATCAATTAAGCATAATAATTGCAACAATTCTAAGAAATAAACAAGAGTAAAAGTGTAAAAATAACCAACTAATACGGTCTTTATTTTGATATGGCTTTGTTTATTTTTCTTGTTCAACTCTTTTTTTTTTTTTTTGGCTACAAACAAGGTTTTCTTGTCTTATTTAGGCCCCTTTCCTTAGGTTTAAAAATAAATTTTTTTATCACCTTAATTTTTAATTAAAGTGGTTTTTCTTTCATTTATTTATTAATAAAAATCTCAATATGCTTATAAAAAGAGAGAGAGAGGGAGTCAACTTTCATCATAAATCCAACTAATGATGATTTTGGTATAAATATTGGAAGAAATTCTTATATGAATTATACCTACCACGTTATCTTTAGATCAACTCAATTATACAATAATATGTATTTTTTTATTTTATTTTTTTAGTAGATGTAAAAATAAAACTAAAATAAATTGGATTGGTCTAGACCGAATACTTTTTCAAATATTAGAAATGATATAACTGCTACTACCGTATCAGGAAAGTTGACCAATTTAAGTGATTAAGGTGGTAATGTGGCAGGTAAATCATAGGTGATATCATCCCTAGTTATATCATCTTCCTATAAAGACACTTGGGGTGGATACTGGGGGAGCTAACTAATTTCATTTTCTTATAATTTATGATACATATATGGGTCAACAAAAAAGCAAGTGATCTACATTATTATTTCTATTTTCGCTTCATATATTCAAACAAAAGAATATTTTTAGTAAATGTTTTTTTTTTAAAGTATAAAGGTTCAACTAGAAAATTGAATTTATTAGATATTTTTAGTCACTAAATCAAGACTATTAAATTAAAATTTATTAGATTTAAATAATGTTTTTAATAGCGTATTTAAATGCATAAGCCTCCTCGAGTGATTAATTTGTAGGAGATAAAAAAAGTAATGTTTAGATTTAAATTAAAAATATCTGGAATTAAATAGGTTTAATTTGTACATATGAGCAATTGATCCAAACAAGTTATGTAATCAATATACATGCCAACACATGATCCACATTGGCAACAAAAATCTGGCTGATATAAAATGATACGATGTGCACGTTGATTAAAAATCATTGGAAGAATACCTTATTAGACTGGCCAGATCTATTAGATCAATTAAATCATATAATAATATATATTTAATTTTTTTTATTTTTATATTTATATCCATTAATAAAAATAAAATAATTAAATATATATTATTATATAATTAATTTGGTTTATAAATAATATAATAGATCCGATTTACTTAAAAAAAAAAATTTTCATTGCAAGATGACGCGAAAGGATAAATTGATAGCATTATTATCCCCTGACACTGTATATTTGTGGGCAATAAATCATGATTGTCTTTGCATCCTATTGTGGAAAATACAACATGCCTTTTCCCTTTGGGACTTTTTTCAACGAGACCCTCTGCTTCCTAATTCTAATTGGACGAGTATAAAATATCCACCGCCCCACCGTAGCCATTCTCCTCCCCTGTGCAAACTTTGAATTAATAACTTTTAAATGTTTTAGGTTAGGTTTGGCCGGTTGGGTCGGGATATTAGGCCCATTTTGAATAGGCTCTTTATTTGAGATTTTTTTCTTTATTTTAGAAAGTGAGAATTTATAAAAAAATATTTTTAATAAGCTACCTATTTTCAAAATTTTGAAAAATGGGTGGATTTAACTCACTATATTTAAAAAAGTTAAATTTTATTTTTCATTCTATATATTATTTAAAATTTATTAATATTTTTTATTTTTTTTATTTTTTTATTGACAAATTATTTTTTTTATAATAATTTATTTTATTTTAATAAATATTAATTTATAAAAAGAGAATAAAAATATAAAGAGGAATTATTTAAAATAATCATCAAATGCTGAGAAACTATGAACAAGATGAAAAAAATAGGGTTAAAGTCAACTCCAGTTCAATAAATACCTTTAAAATATATATTAATTGTCAAAGCATTTAAAGGGAATGGTAAAATACTCTGACATAAAGTCCAAATGTACAACCAAGTCTTGTTTTCATCAACAGAGCAGTTGAACTGAACATAATATATTTATGTCCTTTCTAACTGGCAACTGCCCGTTCTTTTTTGTTTTTTCTGATTTTTTTTTTTTAATGGTGAATTGTTTTTGCTGATTGTTGTTTTAAAACATTTCTTGTTGAGTCATTTCTCTTGGGATCTTCCAGCTTTCTAATCAAAGATTACAAACAGGAAATAAAATCATATCATATTCAACAAAAACAAAGAACAGAGAGAAAAGAAAATTCAAAGCATCAAAAACAATAATTAAAAATAATAATCTTTCGCGCTAGCTGTTCCAAAATTCTTGAATCAAAAAGTGATCAGTACTATTATACTTCAAGGAACAAGATAAGGTTATTAGACATTGTATACATCAGTAGAAAAATATTCCACCAATCTCAGAATTAATTTGAGAGTTTTTCTTGATACCCAAACAAATTAAAAGGAAAGAACCATCCTGTAAGAAGAAGTGAATGAACCTCCCATGGATCTTTACAGAAAGGTAAAACCCAGAAAAGGAAAAATAAGAAGGAGAAAAGCATCAAGCTAAAGAAGGAACTAATTTTTCTTTTTTTTTTTTTTATTAAAAAAAGTTGCAAATTCTATTTAGAGAATTTATTCTCCCTGTTATACAAAGTGGTATATATAACTTATCTCAAACAGTACACCTAATGATAACTGTACCAAAAGAAATTAAAAACTCCATAGCCAAGTTATTATTCTCCAAATTCAAAAAAAAAGAAAAAAGAAAAATACTTATATATTGTAAAACTATAACAAAATATCTAAGAGAAATTTTCTTCCTCTAAATCCATGTGTATGAACTACCTCAACAACTTTCTGGGCGTGGAAGGAGTAATCTTGATAACAAGTCCTGGAAAAACATCATCCGGGTCATGGATATGGGGGTTTCGCTCCACGATAAACGGGTCACCGCACTTGTCGCTGATGGTATGAAGGGTCTCCCCTTCTCCGACGACGTAGATTTCATCACAAGGCCGGTTCAGGAGCTGGTTTCCTTTCACCGGTTCAGCAGCCGTGGAAGAGCTCTCTCTGATAGACCCTAGTAATATTAGACCTAATATGACTATGGCACAGTACCATGAGGCTGCATCGGCTATGGCTACTGAGACTCTCATGGTCTTCTTCCTAGGAGTGGAAGCCATATTTGCGCTCATAAGATGAAAGAGGGAGATGGGCTTTGATGAAACAGAAAAAATATGGAGTTCTATTTCTATAGATGAAAATGGCGCCAGTTTATATATATATTTATTAATATATATAGAAGAGACTAGAGAGAGAGGAGATAGAGAAAGACTGAGAGAGAAATGCCGTTTGCTTTGGGTGGAAGTTGGGTTTACGACACGGCGCCGTGTGATATGGCTATAATGGTTGAAATTTCGGACACGAGTCATCTTCCTAGTCATCAAATTACTGAAAAGGACTTTGATTATTTAATTACTTTGCGTAATTAAATAATATTTGGTGAATTATTAAATTTTTTTATTCAGAGATTAAGCTTTTGATTATATAAGTTTGGAAAAGATGGAAATTAATTATAATTATTATGTGGAGGGAAGATTTGACATGTCGGATTGTGTTAAGGATTAATATATTTTGATTAGTCCACAGTGCATATCTTAATTAATCTTATAGTGGAGATTTTTTTGTTGACAATTTGGTTAGCGTCAATAAACGCTTGAATCCAAGCATGCCCGCATAGAGATGGTTATTTATTAATTTGTTGATCAACTTTGGATAATTATTTATTAATTTGTTGAACAAAACAATATAATATATAATTTAATAAACAACTTCATTGAGCATTTTCTTAATTTGCGGTATGAATTTCTAACCTCCCTTATGTTAGCCTATATATTTATTGTAATATATAGTATTTTTTTAATTTTTTATTATATAGTGGAGGAATCATGGGATCATAATTCTAATATAATGACGAAGTTCGTCTTTTTGACTTACAAGCTCTTATACATGAAGATGTACAATTAATAACTTAAAGGACTACTGTACAACTTGCAAATTTAATTGTTTTCCCAATTAAGTTGGCTATTATATTTAATTCGTAAGGGCATTAAGGTAAAAATACATGAAGGGAAGTAAGAAGTTTGCACTTTGGTTGGGGGGCGACCTCCTCAAAAACTATGGAGAGGTAGGGATTCTGGTGGGGATTTGAGAATTGTGGCAAATTGCGTGAAGAAGTTGCTTCCTTCCCCACTCACTCACGTCTCCAACTAATCCAAAATCCGTGGACGCCGAGCCACTCCACTTTTTAAAAAACTTATATATATCAATTAATAGCTTTTTTTTTTTTTTTTTGGCGGCGGGCTAGCAATTTTTAGTGTCTTTGTTACTTCTTCTTTATACTATCGGTGTTTAAAATAACTGACGTTTGTCTCTCATAATACAATAGATATCAAGTAGATATTAAACACTCAACATTTATTTACATCGAACTGAGTATATGTCAGTATCTCTATCACATGAGAAAAAAAAGAAGAAATTGGAAGAAGAAGATTTTCCTAAATAAACTTCAAAGAAAAACAAAAAACCTTTCCAACAAGAGTCAAAAACTCCTATTTATATTAGATGAAGAAGACATTGGATTAATTATGATTAATTTCTTTTAATGCTGCCAATAATGCCTTTATAACATTCAAACAATTGTGCAAGACGATGGACTCGCACCCCCTGTGCCTTAAAGTGCGAAAAAAAATTTTTCATGCTACTTTCTTACTCATGTAAAAATGCATCTTACTATATAAATACAAGTCCAACTTTAATTTTTTAGTGATGTGGAACAATTCCTACTTTCACTTTTTCTTTTTATATCTCCTTAGCAAGTAATTTACTTTGAGTTTCAATTTTTATTCATACATTCTTTATTTTGAGTGTATGAATACATTAATTCATAATTCTCATGTCAATGAATACATATCCAAGTCTTTCTCTTAAAACTGAGTTGTGCAACCCATCCGAATTACCCTATCAAAATGGCTCATAATCACAATTTTTTCCATCAATTATTAGTCTAACTAAGCTATTATTCAGAGATCACAATCCAAAACTTATATATGCATAAGTACTTTGAAGCCAATCATTTTTTTGAAAGAAAAATCAAAGAACTACACGCTTTATATGGGAAGAATATGAGGGACAGAAGCGCCCACAAGGGGCGGGCGGCAGACACTTTGACTTTGCACATTAGCATGCTAAAAAAGGTTCATTAGGACCGGGTGACCAAGTCCCTCACTAACTGTTCATGCTTACAAGTTGGACCAAGACACTCTCGCTTTAACTTCTCATGCTTCTATATATGTTGGAAGTTTATTGGAACTTTCAGATAGCATCTATCATTTTCAACCCACAAATCACCAATTTTGAACGACTCCTTTATGACTCATATCAAACAATCTCTCTCATTTGTAATTTATATATTTTATAGGTCCAAATTAAATAAAGTCGGATCAAATATAACATCCAAACCCTATAAATTAAATAAGAATAAACTGATGACATTCTTACAATTTTGTCCCATATATGTTTGTATATCTACATTTTACCTCATGTTTTTTAAATTATCTTAGCAATTAATATATTTCTCTCTTCCGCACACACTTTAATTTATTAGATTTTAATAGGCTATTTTTTCATTTTTACACCAAAAAACACTTATTAATTTTTTTTTTAAAATTCAGTGACTTTTATTTCAACGAGAAGACTATTATTTTTGAAATTGTGATAAATTGACAGCTCAAATTTTAATTAAAGTCGATCATCATTTAATTAGCAGATATTTTTTTGCTTATAAGGAGTAAAACAATCTATTAATTGTGATGGGACCTTTTCCTCTTTTGGAATCTGAGACCAATTTTAGACCAGGCAATCCATTCGATAAAAAAAAATATTACGTCGTAACATAAAATCAAACTTAATTAGAAATATTAGACTTAAATTCAGAGCGATCAGCTTACTTAAATTAATTGTTTGCCAAACCTCATGGCGTTAGCCCTCCTTATTTCTCAAAGTTTGGCAACTAAATTAATTTCTCATGCATATTTAAGACCCTCTATTCTTTAATTTTGCAGTAAATTTCATGGCGGATCATGCAACAGCAATTTCAGTTGAAGACCATCATTCTTTACCAGCCACCTTTTAGAATATTTTTGTTCTTGAATTTGTCATGATATTAACATATAACCATTAGTTCTTGTTCTTGTGGGCTCAGTTCAACTTTATCTACAAAAAAAAAAAAAAAATGAAAGATATAAAATTGATTAGTGAAAGTTTGTTTTTGTTATTATTTATGATATGAAAATAAAGTATTTGAAGGCAAAATAAAATTAATAGAACCTACATCCTTGAGAATGAGAGTTTATTAAACATGCTAAAAAAAAAAGAGAGAAAATTACTTCCTATTTCAAGCTTGTTTTTGAAAATATTCATGTTGTTATAATTGTATTAATTGAATTATTTAGGCAAGTTTATGAAATTAAATAGCTAGTTCTTGAATCCCCTATATATATATATATATATATATATATATATGTTTTAAATGAAATTTTTTCATCACTTTGAGATCTTGCTCTTTGTGGTTTTTCTCCTATATTTATAATAAAATATTGAATTATAAAAATTAAAAAAATTAAAAAAAAAAAACGGCACCAAAGTCGTCGTGACCTAAAATTAGGTTAATATGAGCACAAACTTGCTCAAGTTGGATTAGCTTTAGGCCATAGTTAGGTTAGCTTTAATGTGAAGGAATTATGTAATTGAGTTTTGTGTAGGATGCAATTAAAACTACTAGCTAATTGAGTTTTGTGTAGGATGCAATTAAAACTACTAGCTAGTTGATGTCAATTGATCATAATGAGTGAAGAGAAGATGATTAACAACTTCACTAGAATGGGTGATGGATAACGATACCCTGAATGAAGTTGAGTCCGCATTCATCATAATTATTAAATTGAATGCTAATAATATCTTAAGCCACATTTTATTCATTAATATAATGGCCAACACAGACTACATATATATATGTTCAAGCAAAACATCACTAATTTTTTAATTAAATGTTGGCCATATATATATTCTATGATTTTATCATGGAAGTATTTGCACTATGGATGTAACTATTCCAAGTGACAACGGCATCATCTGTCGTTCTCATGATTGGTATACACATAGAGAAATTTTTAAATAGATCGAATCTATTACGTCATCTATAAATTAATTCAATCATATAAGAATATATATTTAATTATTTTATTTTTATAGGTGAATATAAAAATAAAAAAATAAAAAAATTAAATATATATAATTATATGATTAATTTGATCTAATAGATATAATTTACCTAAAAATTTTACATAGGCATAATAATAATTTAGCTAGTGTAAACGCACACAAACTTTTTGTTATTGTCGTGTTGTTGCTTCTCCTGCTATTCTCTCAAGACAAAACAGAAAAATACCTAGAAGAGGGGTCTTTGGTATTAAATGCTTAAAATTTGCTATTTATTTCGCTTGCTTTTGTATATATAGTTTTATATTTATCTGAAGTACTAATACTTTTTTATTAATATATTAATTCAAGTTGCTCAACCTATAGTAAAAATACACTTCTCAGCTAACATGTGAAGTGACAAATAACAGTATAAATAAGTTGGATTCCCCTTTTTTAATAAAATTTGGCTTATTAAGTAAATAAATAAATTGAATTATATAGTATTAATTACGGTGAATGTTCATTAATATTCCTTGACAACATTAATGACTATAATCCATAGTCAAAACTCATGACAACTATATTTGAAAGTATTATATATATATGTATATATGTGTAGAGAGGGAGAATCGAACTTGAGTCTAGTTCAAGTCGATTAAATGAATCTACTACCAGTCTATGCATATAGGTTGGAAAGTCCTTCCTTCTGTTAGAAAAATTGTGATTATGAGCTATTTTGAGAAGATAATTCGGGTGAGTTTTACAACTCAGTTTTAGGATAAAGATCCGGATATATGTTCCTTGACATGAGAACTATAAATTAATGTATTCATATGCTCAAAATGAAGAATGTGTGAATAGAAATTGAAACTCAAAGTAAGCTTTTTGGTAAGAAGATTAAAGTGAAAAGTGAATGTGTGGGAGTTTGTCCCACATCATTAAAACTTGAAGTTGGACTTGTGTTTATATATAAAGATGCATTTTTACATGGTAAGAAAAGTAGAATGGAAGGCTCTCTCTCGCACGCTCAGACGCAGGAGGGGTGCAAATCTATGGTCTGGGATAGGCTAATGCATGGGTACACGACCTGTGTACAAGAATGTCAGCCCAAAATCTTTAATCACAATTAATCCTATTTATACTATATAGGTATTTTTGGCTTGAATTTTGAAAGAGTTTTTGAGAGTTTACTTTGATTCTTGTAGAAGAGGTTCTTTCTTTCTTTTTCTTCTCAAGTGATAGAGAGTATGACAAGTTAATAATTCACTGTAAGTAGGTGTTGTGTATTCAATAACTACTTGGAATATGTTGTATCCTGGAAGACAAATGTCAGTTATCCTAAACACCAGTATAGGAGGCGAATTTGTCTTAAAGAAACTGTGTGGAACACAGGCCTCAGATCATTTTCTATTTCTCCTGTTTTTTAATATTGGATTAACAATTCTCCTTTTATTGTTGTTGTTCTCCTAACAATGTTAAGACAAATTTCGTTTGTTAATTCTTTATTCAGATTTATTAATTCTTGGAATTAATATAATTTCTTTGTTGTTTTAGAGAAATGGAGAACACGGTAGCTACTACCAATGTTCAGGATGGATCCCAGCCATCAGTTTCTATTGCTCGGGTTATCTCTCTGATTGTGCCTGTAACGGTACCTGTGAACCATGGAGAGAAACCAGAAAAATTCAATGGATTGAATTTTAAGAGGTGGCAGCAGAAAATATTGTTTTACCTACCTACCTTGAATCTTACACGATTCTTGGTTGAGGACCCTCTTACTCTTAAAGAGGATGAGCAAGATGTGCAAACAAGGATGGCCTATGACAGTTGGCATCATTCTGACTTCTTGTATAGAAATTATGTCATGAATGGGTTGCATGATTCATTATACAATGTGTATAGTGGAATCAAGACTGCAAAACAGTTGTGGAAATCATTGGACCGGAAATATAAATCTGAGGATGCTGGAGCCAAGAAATTTATAGTGAGACATTTTCTAGACTATAAAATGGTGGATTCCAAGACTATGGTAAGTCAAGTTTAAGAGCTTCAAGTAATTCTTCATGATATTCATGCTGAAGAGATGAACTTGAGTGAAACCTTACAAGTGGCTGCTATGATTAAAAAGTTACCCCTTGGCTGGAAGGATTTCAAAAATTACCTTAAGCATAAGCGAAATGAAATGAATATTGAGGAGCTAATTGTTAGACTTCGAATTGAAGAAAACAATAGATGCTCAAAAAGGAGGGGGTTGAATTCTTCTGAGGCTAAGGTAAATATTGTTGAATATAGACAAAATACCAAAAAGAAGAAATTCAAGGAACCTAAAATGGGTCCCAAAGGTGGAGTTTCTAAAAAGAAATTCCTAGGCAAATGCTTTAATTGTTATAAGATGGGTCACAAGGCTTTTGATTGTAAGCTCCTAAAGAACAAAAGGAGCAATGAAGCAAATCTTTTGTAAAATATTACTTAAGAGGTTTCTAATATTAATCTTGCTGCTGTTATATCATAAGTGAACATGGTTGGGTCTAATCCAAAAGAATGGTGGATTTACACCGATTCCACAAGGCACATATGCTCAAATCTTGAGATGTTCTCTACCTTCAAGCCTAAGAGTGGAGAAAAATTGTTTATGGGCAATTCTGCCACTTCTGAAGTTCTTGGTGAAGGACAAGTGGTGCTAAAAATGACTTCTAGTAAGAAGCTGACTCTAAATAATATTTTATATGTGCCTGATATTTGCAAGAATTTGGTATCAGGTTCATTGTTGAATAAGCATGAGTTCAAAATGATTTTTGAATCAGACAAAGTTGTTTTGTTCAAGGATGGAATGTATGTGGGAAGAGGGTATGCTATTGATGGGCTTTTTAAGCTCAATGTAATTGTTATTAAATGTAATAATGAAAGTACCTCTTCTGCTTATTTGCTTGAGTCTTCCGGTTTATGGCATGGTAGACTAGGACATGTTAATTATAATACCTTGAGAAGGTTAATTAACTTGAACCACATACCTAATTTCCACATTGATATAAAACATAAATGTGAAATTTATGTTGAGGCAAAACTAACTAGATTATATTTTCAAAATATTGAAAGAGAAAGTAGACCACTTGATTTAATCCACAGTGATGTATGTGATTTAAAATTTATTCAAACAAGAGGTGGAAACAAATATTTTATCACATTTGTGGATAATTGTACAAAATATTGTTATGTGTATTTGTTTAAGAGCAAAGATGAGGCTATAGAGAAATTTAAATTCTATAAAATTGAAGTTGAAAATCAACTCAATAGAAAAATCAAGGCTTTAAGAAGTGACCGTGGTGGTGAATATGTGACACCATTTGGTGAATTCTGTGCACAACATGAAATTATACATGAAACCACGGCACCTTATTCACCACAATCTAATGGTGTGGCTGAAAGAAAAAATCGCACCTTGAAAGAAATGATGAATACAATGTTGATAAGTTCTGGGTTACCACAGAACATGTAGGGAGAAGCCATATTTTCAGCTAATTACCTTTTAAATAAGGTGCCCCGTACAAAACTCCTTATGAATTATAGAAAGAGAGAAACCTATCTTATAAATACTTACGAGTGTGGGGGTGTCTTGCTAAAGTGGCAGTTCCTATACCAAAGAAAGTGAAAATAGGGCCAAAATCAGTTGATTGCATTTTCATTGGTTATGCATATAACAGTAGTGCTTATCGATTTCTTGTGCATAAATCGGAAATTCTGGATGTTCATAAGAACATGATTATAGAATCAAGGAATGCGTCGTTCTTTGAACATATATTTCCTTATAAGAGTTTGGAAGAGGCAAATTCATCCAAGCGACCTCTTGAGGCTATTATTGAAAATAGTCAAGATCAAGTTCATGATGAAGAGCTTAGTTTAGAGGATGAGCCTATTGAGATAGAGCTCAGACGTAGTAAAAGAACAAGGACAGAAAAGTCTTTTAGACCATATATTATGACCTACTTACTAGAGGTGGAACCTCAAACTTATAATATGGCTATAAACTCTTTAGAAGGTCTTTTATGGAAAGAGGCTATTAAGAGTGAGGTTGATTCCATTTTACAGAATCATACTTGAGAATTAGTGGATTTACCTCCAAGATATAAACCATTAGGATCTAAGTGGATTTTCAAAAAGAAAATAATGGCAGATGGTTCAATTGATAAGTATAAAGCTAGGCTTGTGATTAAAGGTTACAGACAAAAGGAAGACCTAGATTATTTTGATATTTATTCCTCTGTAACCAGGATCAATTCTATAAGAATGATTATAGCGATTGCTGCATTGCACAATCTTCAAATACATTAAATAGATGTAAAAACTGCTTTTCTAAATGGAGATTTAAATGAAAAAATCTACATGATACAACCTGGAGGGTTCATTGTCTCAGGACAAGAAACGAAAGTATGTAGATTGGTTAAATCACTATATAGTTTGAAGCAAGTGCCTAAGCAATGACATGAGAAATTTGATAGTGTTATGCTATCTAGTGGCTTTAAAATCAATGAGTGTGATAAATTTGTTTATATCAAAAACACGAATGATGATTATGTCATATTATGTTTATATGTTGATGACATGCTCATTATTGGTAGTAATGACAAGATGGTCAAATCTACCAAGGATATATTAAACTCAAAGTTTGATATGAAAGATATGGGACTAGCAAATGTGATTATAGGAATTAAAATTACTAGAAGATCATATGGGCTAACCTCGAGTCAAACTCATTATGTTGATATAATATTTGGTAAATTCAATAAAGATGATACCAATATTACTAGAATCCTATTGGACTTGAGCCTTTATCTATCAAAGAATAGAGGACAAAGTGTGTCTTAAGTAAAATATGCCTGCGTGATTGGCAGCCTTATGTACTTAATGAATTGTACAAGACTAGATATTACTTATGCAGTGAGTAAATTAAGTCGATATATGAGTAATCCAGGGCTAGATCACTGGAAAAGAATTGTAAGAGTACTTAGGTACTTAAGGTATACTCGTAATTATGGACTGCATTATACCAGATATCTAGCTGTACTAGAAGGTTACAATGATGCTAACTGGATTTTTGATATAAAATATTTAAAATCCACCAATGGTTATGTATTTACACTAGCTGGTGCAGCTGTAGCTTGGAAATCTTTTAAACAAACTGTTATAACCAAATCCACGATGGAATATGAGTTTATTGCATTAGACAAATGTATTAAAGAAGCTGAATGGTTGCGCCATTTCTTAGAAAATATTCCGAAATGGAAAAGTCTCGTGCCACCAATATGCGTACATTGTGATAGTCAATCTATAATTGGAAGGGCACAGAGTAACATGTATAATGGTAAGTCTAGACATATTCGTCGTAGACACAATACCATTAGGCAGTTGCTCTCAACATGGGTTATCGCTATTGATTATGTAAAATCAAAAGATAACATTACGGATCCGCTAACCAAATGGTTAAACCGAAAGCAAGTTGATAAATCATCAAGGGGAATGAGACTTAAACCCGTAAGAATATAATAAGTCGATACAAAGGAAAACCCAACCTAGTTGATTGGAGATCCCAGAATCTAAGTTCAATAAGACAACCTAATTGTAAAGTCGTGGAAAGATCACTGTGGGGGATATACCAAGTGAATATTGGAAATGAGGTTAAGCTATGCTTTTAATGATACATTTGCGTAATGTATCACCTATATGGGGGTGATGTGGAGCCGCTTCAAAGGAGAAGGTATTAAAATTCAATTCTCAAAAAACTCTTGCAGAACTAGATAGATGTTCAGGGCCAAAATGAATATAACAATGAGAACTGAATTTTGTCAAGAAAGATTATTGTGTAGAGTGTATCATATTTACTCGAGAAAACTAAACAATTCAATGACATCATGTCAACTGGACAGTGGATAAATTAAATATACTTTTATAAAGAAATGTTCAAAGGGTAACACCTACCTATCATGTGCAAGTTTCAATTGTCAAACTCTATCACGTAGTAAGGTTTTGTTCGTCTTACTTTTTCGCCCAATTTTATTCATGTAGGGGATTGTTGGAAAAATTGTGATTATGAGCCATTTTGAGAGGATTATTTGAGTGGGTCCCATAACTCGGTTTTAGGAGAAAGACTCGGATATATGTTCTTTGACACAAGGATTATGAATTAATATATTCATATGCTCAAAATGGAAAATGTGTGAATAGAAATTGAAGCTCAAAGTAAGCTCCTTGATAAGAAGATTTAAAGGTGAAAAGTGAGTAAGAGTTTGTCCTACATCACTAAAAATTGAAGTTGGACTTGTATTTATATATTAAAATGCATTTTTACATGGGTAAGAAAAGTAGAATGGAAGGCTCTCTCGCGCGTTCAGGCGCAAGGGGGTGCAAATCCATGGTCTGGGATGGGCCAATGCATGGGTGCGCGACCTGCGTATATGAATGTCGTCTCAAAATCTCATGGTTCTGAACAAACCCAATTTGGCAACACTCCCGTGTTGATCCATACGACTGGCAGTCTGCTACGCCAGTGTGGATTCAACACTCCAATGTGGATCCACAATGCTAGGCCACTGACACGCACGGTCATGTCGTTGTGCCTACAGTGTGAGTAAGATAAATCCACACTGCAGTGTGGATTCTGTTCCAGAATGGACTTTTGAGTTTCATGTTTTTTGGAATGTCAATTTCTGATGTTTCAAATATTAATTTCACAATTATTTGAGAGTTACAAAAGCATTATTAGCAGCCTTTAAAGGAAATTAATCACAATTAATCCAATGTTTCCTCCATCTAGTATAAATAAGTGGTTTTGCTTTGAATTTTAAAAGAGTTTTTGAAGAGTTTACTTTGTTTATTCTTGAAGAGTTCTTTTTTTCTTCTCATTTTTCTTCTCAAGTGATTGAAAGTGTGACAAGTTAAAAGTTCGTTGTAAGTAGGTATTGTGTGTGCAACAACTATTTGGAATCTGTTGTATCCTATGAGACAAACATTGGTTATCCTAAACACCTTGTCTTAAGAAAACTGTGTGCTACACATGCCCCAAATTGATTTTCCATTTCTATTGTTTTTGAATATCGAATTAATAATTCTCGTATTTTATTGTGTGTTCTGCATAACAATTATCAACAAAAGAATTGAATTATAAGAAACTAAAAAACCTCCTCAAACCTACTATCGTAAATAAATTGCAGAATTCACCATCTAACATAGTTCACTCACTAAATCAAATAACAAAATATCCAAAATCTTAAACAATCCACTCACTAGGGCAACATTACAGCGACAAGTAACTCATACAAAACTCATTTCCCATATCCATTCACAAAAAAAAAAAAAAAAAAACCTTGGTTATTTCTGAACCGAGGAAAACGCCCCTCCTATGACAACAATTACAATCGCGTATAAGGAAGAGAAGAAAAACTTTAAAACAAAATTCACAACCAAAATCATCTTCTAAGCAGGATTTTCTTCAATACGAAAAATCTAATTGCAGTGCAGATTGTGGGCGATTTTCGTCCAACGGTGCAGAGGTATAGCGGCTGACAAAGTGAAAGTAGGGCAGACACAAAACAAACAAGCTTCAATTCAAAAATACCAATGGCAATTGTCAAAATAGAGATTACGCCGAGCGGAAGAATCATGGTAGTCAGTTTGCCAATATTCGATGGAATCGCAGCCGAAAATACAGGACTAGGGAAAATCAATTACAAACATACCAGTGGGTTGGAAAATTTTGAAAAGCTAAAAATTAGGAAGTAATAAACTGCTGAGTGGGATATTAAATCAGGGAGAGACTCCCGCTTGTATTGTTTGGGCTATTTAAGCAAGAGTTGTTTGTGGATGTGGGGCCTACTTGTGGGATATTGCTATTAATGGAGTTATGAGGGGTAATTTTCTCTTTACTAAAAGGAGAAGATATTTTCATCCAGATTCCATTTATAAATTAAAGTAATAATTGAGCATATTATTAAACAACACTTTTTGTAATTATTTTTACAAGTTCCTTATTACAAATATTAGACTAAGGATGTATTAGTTCTCATTTTTCAGAAAATATGAACGTAATAAGAGTATCCATCCACAAAAAGATCACCCTAAGATGATTATTTAATGACTATTAAAAAAGAATAAAATGTATTTCAATTTTTCTGAGTTGAAAAATCAAAAAGATTAAGAAAAATTGGTCACAGTAAGATATTGATATGAACTGCAATAAAAAGAGTTTTGCAAATTTAATGGTAACTATGAAGATTTGAAAAATGAACATTTAAAGCGAAATGAAAGAAATATCATTTTCTCAATAATAAATATATGAGAGTTTGATTTAGACATAAAATTAAATAGATTGATGGATAACTATTAATTGTGG
>CATIWF010130287.1:0-17543 GCA_949630135.1 Balakata baccata
AACCAGAGTTCGTCTAGAGTTAGAGTTGTTGAGTTGCCTCAAGCTCACTCTATAAGAATATGTTCGAACCATTGAAATGAAATTTCATGATTAATGGGTTGGACTTAACCAATGTCATTGATTTGTTGGATTTGCGCCAAGGTAAATGAGTATTGGAGGCGATGTTGGGAAAGTGTACATAAGATATGCAATCAAGAGTTGATAGCCCAATATGTGTGCACACATCAATTAGTTGATAGCACAAGATTCGATAGTTGCATGGATATGCAATTGTTATGGATCAGATACCTACCAACTAAACTAAGGATGGTTTATTGAGTTGCCTCAAGGTCATTCTTAGCAAGTTGGATATCGACCCACTAGGAGAATTTCCATGTATGTTCTCTTGGGTTAATAGTGAGGGTTATAGACTCGCAATAAAATAGTGGGAGCTATAATGCGTTTTATTAAAGACCTAATATCATGCAATCACTCATGTACACACTTCTACAATCTCGATCTTTACATCTAAGTTGTTAGAATTATATCATTCAATGTGAATCAAAACGTAATCATGAGTCACACATTTTGACTAACCTAAGCTTTCTTGACTGGCATAAAACTGTGAATGATTGTCAAATCCAAAGGTTTGCCAAAGTCTTGGAATAGCTATTTTCCTTCCCTTAATGCTTGAGATGCAAGTGTTATGAACAATTTGCATAGAAAAAGTACTTGAATAACAATGGATTGGTCCTAAGTTCTTCAAACTTCAAAAGCATCATCAAATGGATGCAAAACCATTATGTATCATCTTAGAGAGATGGCCAATGAGCAAACTCAAGTTGACTGATATGAGATGTCTAAATTGCTCTACCACTCCAAGATGATAGAAGGGAGATCTAAAATGTAACTTGCATTACAGATAAAAGGAAAAGTAGAGAGACATCTTGAAAGGTACTTCCATTATAGTAAGAGTTGAAAAATGGAAATGGAATAGCAAGGTTTATTTTGAGTTTTTCAAGAAGTAGGAGAGAAGGCATATAGATGCACCTTAAACTTCAAGTAAATTTAATAAGGAAGATAACATTGTTTCATATAATAACACATAGGTATTAGATATTGCATGTAGCTCTCACATATGCAAGATATGCAAGATCAAAGAAACAATAAAAAGCTTAAGTAAGGAGAGTCGAAACTGTGCACATTGGCCATATAGCAATAGTTGCTGCAATAGCTATAGAGATTGTTAGAGATGTGCCCAAAAGGCAATCACCTCAGGCACTTAGTGTACACATTCATAAAGACATTTTTTCATTATATTAGTATTCATTTGCATATGAATTGATACAGATCTTAAACTAATTAATGAAAGTCCATGATATGAAACATAGCATGAAGGAAATCGTGATGACATCATAATAATGAGATTCCTATCATGTGTAATTATGTTAGTATCTAAATTATCCCTAGTCATAGGATCAACAAGATAGGACATTGTTGATCCGAATAGACTAGCACATGTTATACTCCTTGATTGGATCAAGTAGTAGATCTCATAAGCTATCAGCACGAGATGTTCAAAGTTAATACGTGGATGCTTGCTAAGAGTAGTCAAGTACATTGGATGACCTACTATGAGACAATCATATGCATTATCTATTCAAATGTCAATGATAGTCCCATCATAGCAATGGTGCATGTATCCTTAGACTTAAGGTACTCAAGGATATCTTGGATACTGATTCTGTGCTTTGACTCCATTCCTTGTTGCCTCATAGAGGCCGCTCATAGGGTGGTGATTGGGTGCAAGTTGAGGTATTCGAAGGTATTTGAGTAGCCAATAGAGGATTCACCGCTCCTGATAGAGGGAGAGTATACCCACGGCCTCTTGTTTGGATCATTACTTAGGAATCTCTAGCCAGAGTGGAACTGTCATGAAGATGGTCTTCAGTGACATGTCTAATTGAGTAATGAGTCTCAGTGACAAGATCTAAAATCACTTGGGCTAGGTGTGACGTAGTCAGTCTACCGGGAGCTGACGCATAGTCTATGCTCTAAACCGAGTGGCGTATAGAATGGTGAAAGGACGAGTTGCACATATTATTGTCTATGGAAAGGTTCGTAGTCAAATCACTGACTTTCCGATCAATTGGGAATCATGATGTGTTGCTAGATGCCGCTCATGATTTGCTTAAATTATTTGATAATTTAAGTGGTCAACATAATCAGGAACTTAATGGGTCACACGCTTTGGAGATGTAAAGAATGAGCAAAATGGCTTAGGATGAGATCCAAAATATGATAAAATTATTTTGAGTCGGTTTGCGATAAGATCGTGGGGAAAAAATCGCTCGTGGGGTTGACGGGCCCGTACAAGCTTGTGCGGGCCTGCTGGCCTAGCAGGCCAGTTAGGCTGGCTGCTGTTCGTGCCAGCACGCAATAGCTAGCCAATGACCTTAAATTGGCCTTAATGGCCATTACTATTCATATAACTCCCATTTTCTCCTCTCTTCAATTTGGATCTACTTTTATGATTTTCTTTTGGATCAAAAAGACCCCAAAAGACAGAAAATGGACAAGGAAAAATTTTTGGGAGAAGAAAATTTTTTGGAGACAATAAGAAAATTAAAGAGTTTAATTTTCTTCTCATATGAATATACACCATTGCTAGCACTTTGAGGTATGTTCAAGCCATCTTCCTAGTGGTTTCATCCTCTCATCTTCACATGAATATTGTTAGAGACAATCCAAGATTGGATTGTTGTGGTTTGCTACAACCCAATAATGTGAGAAATTGAAGAAAAATCAAGAAATTTATAAAGGTATAAATTCTGAATTTTTTTTTGTTAAATTAGTTTTAATTGGCACATGTATAATCCTTTGAAAATTTTTATTTTCCGCTGCGTTATATGTATGTGATACATGATCAAAACCTTTCATCTCCTACAATGAATACAAGTAGGGCTCTGCTCCATATATTGACTTTGTCCTCTGCCAGAGTAAAATGAAGTCACTGCACAACCTCTATAGCCTGAGTATGTACCCCTGTTTCCAAGCTATGATGGTAAGAATCTACCCCTCTTTCATTGTCTCCTACTGGACTCTGTGGGAAATTCTCTTGTTGCCTTTCTAGATTGTTGTTATGCAGCTTCTTTCATTACTCTTTCTGCCCTAATTGTTACAACTTTAAGTCTAGTGTAGCTATCAAGATCAGCAATTGTGACTATTCCCGATCTCATATCTGAGGCCCTTTTCAAATTTTCTGCATTTGTCTCTTTGAGTAGAGACCATAAAAGTGGCATAGTGAGAGAGTTTATTAAATTGTACCTCATACTCAGCCACAGGTCATGTTTCCTTGCTTTAAATTCAGAAACTCTCTTCTTTTCTCATCTTTATATGCATCTGACATATAATTATTTTGAAATTCCCTTACAAAATCATCCCAAGTAAGAATAGGAGGCTGTACATCACTGCTAGAACTATCTCCCACCATTCATATGCATTACCTTGAAGCAAATATACTACATAATCAAATTTCTCATCTTAGGCACTTTTCATCATATTTAATACCCTATGTGTTCTATTGAACCCTGTCTCTGTTTCTGCTAGGCTAGTCATGTCATAAAAATCAACTGTACCTTGCCTTTTCAGTTTATCATGCCTTCTTTCTCTATTCAAATTAGACCATTGCATTTATTTTATGGATTTTCATATGATTCTCTTACATGTTATGCTTGTGATGCAATTTCATATATATATATATATATATATGGTAGAGCCGTAGCTAATAATGCAAATTGATCTATGTATAAATGATGTGATGTGTCATGAAAATGCATTTGGTTGGCCTCTCACTCCTTGTTATATGCATTTATGTCACTTGACAATGTTCAACACATATGATGTATATGTTATCATACTTTTATACATAAGCATGTTCCTATGGAACATATCCCTACTCTGATACCAAACTAAAATGTAACACCTTATACCTATGGATATCCCTTATACTTGTATTATGTTATCATGTATTGCATGAGAATAAGACAATAACCTATTTATAATGAGGGATAACTTTTTTTTGAATCATATAACAGTACCACTTTGTAGCACTTAACAATTTAGCAAAGTATAATAGCTTGACTATATACATAATATATATATCACATCACTGCGTGTTCACTATATTATACATATGCCGACATACGGTCCAAAATAGAAAAGACATGTCCCTATACATATGTGAAATGCAATGAAAGAGATTGGTGAGGCTCGGCTGGTGATCGATGATCCGTATCTTCTATATGGTATGCACCTCCAAAATGAGCAAATTACTTGACTCTTCCTAAAAAATGATGCAATTTGGTGAGTTGCAACTTAATGAGAATAACCATCAAAAGTTTTCCAAAGTACCAAGCCAATCACAATTAAAAGTAATAGTTGTCATTCCTACACATTTTACATATCATTCTCTTTATCAATATCAAATGAATATAAATCATATTAAATCATATAAAAATTTCATTTGATATGCTTATGCTTATGCTTATGTCATTTTCTTTTTGATATGACCATGCTAAATAGACATTGTCCTAGGTGTCCATATGAACATTTATCATTTACTAGCTAGTTTGATCATTTGTAACATTTGCACATTTGTTAGGCCATAGGCCTTTTCTTTTGCTTTTGAACATTTGTTTGGGCCATATGCCTCTTATTTTGCTTTACAATACCATTTAGCTAGTCACAACACCTTTTAAGTCTATATGCATTTGCTATAATCACTGCTTAACCATTACATTTACATTCAACATAATCACATTCGCCATATCATATCAATCATGTAATTCAAATAAAAGCAAGTCAAGTTACATAGCACATAGCACGCAATAATCACAAATACCAAAAAAATCGTTTGATAATTAAACTCACATTTTATTTTGATATTAAACCTCTAACTTATTGTCGTTCACTTCCTTGTAGCTCTCTAATATGTTGTGGGCCTAATTGAATGTATACTTGGCTAATTGGCAGCTAAATAAACTTAGTGAATCTTAAACAAATTGAAATATGCATAATATGGTCCACTAACTAGGGTTTGGTATTATGGCAGTATGACCATGTGTTCATAAGCTTATAACTTTTTCTATACTAGTCTAATTTGTATTATTCTTATTTCTAATTAAAGCTAACATGTAGCTATAACATATCTAAATTTCAGAACAATTGCACCATTGTGGAATTTTTTATGCAATTTATATGCACATTTTGTTTTCTGCCCTCAGGCACTTTTGGGACACCAAATTTGCATCTTAACATCTTACAATTAAGTCGTATTTTTATGAAACTTTGTATGAACATTGAGAGGTTAATATGAAACATTTTTTATTTTTGACAATTTTCATCCATTCTGCCTCTAAAGTCCTCATATGGTGGATTACTTATGACTGGTCAAAAACAAGGTTGGCACACGGACTAGTCTGACTTATAAAGGCCATATCGCACAAAATACATAATATATTGATGTGATATTATGCCCAAGTTTAGTTAAGACATATATCTATAACTTTTATGTTTTGACCATTCACAGATTATGTCTATAAAGAGCTAAAAATGGGTAAACAACTGACTGGAGCTGCGTAAGACACTAAGCAAGCAGCTTAAATATAGAACAGACATGATTCTTTTGCCTATAACTCAACATCCGCTCATAATCTGGTCCTGAAATTTGTTTTACTACTAGATAACACATATCTACAACTTTCATGCTTTGAGTTTTCTCAATTATCGAGTCTATCGTATAGAAAAATAATCAAAACAGCAAGTGATTTAGCTAGGTTCTATAATCAAACTAGTTCTAGTCCGATGCCAATATCTTTCTACAGACACCAAATCTTTAAACTCTATTTATATAACCATAAACATAAGACATAAAGCTACAAGTTTTGTGTTTTAAGGTTCTTCAAAATGGGTGTCTATCATGAAGAAAATGGAGTCTCAATATTCCAGTACACAAATAGAACTCTAACATCTAGTTATAGTACTTGCATATAAAAGACCATAATTTTCCAATCCATAATTAAAGAAACTAGCAAGACAAGGAGGATTGAATTACCTGTGATCAGAAGGTCTAAATATGGCTGGAGTTTGAGAGAAAAATTAAAGTAAAGATGAGGGAAGAAGAAGGAACAATAACTGGAAGATAAGGCAGCAGCAGCCTTATAAAGGTCCAAAACCGACCTAAGCTGTCCCATTTTTCTTTTTTTTTTCTGATTTATTTAATTAGTTTAGTTAATTAATTAATTAAATTAATTTATTATTATTATTTTCTCTACATATTTACATGTACCTAGTGCCAAAAATACTATATAGTCAAATTATCCAATCTGATTAATTTAACTATGTCAATTTTCATTTATTTCAATTTAATAATTTTATTGCAATTATTCATAATATTTTATAATCCTTATTCAAATTGTAACTAAACACATCAATTTAGTACCATCGAAATAGACCGACACATGACAAGTCTATCTTGTTAGCACGTTCTAGCTAAAATCCCTATGTATGCATGTATTTTATGTGAATGACATTTATAAAATGAACATGTCCAAATAAAATGCATGTAATAATGTATGTGGGAAAGTCAAGAGTGTTGCAGAGGCTGCCTAGGTAAGTGCTCATTGGATAAAAATCTTGCATGCCTTAATAAATATGTAATGTTGTGTTTAATGTTTGTTGATGCATATGGATTGCAATGTAATATATTAAATTATTGCCCTTTAAATTTTGTGGTATATGGTATGAAATATTAAGTCTTATGAATGTGATTATGATCTGGAAATTTTGGGTATAAACATTAATACATAAGGCCATGAAATTAATTAATTTGCAATGAAGCCAATAAGTACCTTGTTACACATGCACTAGAACAGTGTTGACTCTTTTGACCATAGCTTAGGTTGTGGAAATTGGATTGGTATGAAACTAATTGGATATGAAATTTAACACATAGTGCTAAAAATATTATGAACAACATAAGTGGTAATTTGGAGTGTAAGTAGGTCAAAAATTCTTTACAAAATCTCAGATTTGGAGGAACCATAAAAATTCTGGGCAGATTTTGGTTAGACACCTTAGAGTAAATTGGTCATAACTTTTGATAAAAAATTTGGATTCATTGATTATTTTTGAAAATTCAATCTAAGGCAATAGACTAAAAGTTCGTAGAAGACAACAAGATCTGAATCACATCAAAAATAGGCTAAAATTAAGGTTCAAATCTAGGACCAAAATCTTCCATAAAAATGAAATTTGCATCTTTGATCTTTTTCATGTGGCATGTTATGTATGTGTAATAATTGTTGGAAATTTTAATCTTATTGGTATATATGGATATATAACATATTATTATGTGGTATTGTTTAATTTTACAATAAATAAATAAAATTATTTGAGAGAAGTAATAAAAGGAATCATTATTATTGCAACAATAACGATAATGATGAAGTTGCCTAAGTGCACCTAATCTTGAACTAGAATAGAGAATAGTTTGGCATGCCAATAAGGGGATGAATAAAATGTGTGCGCAGCTCAATATTGTAAAGCCGAAATGACACTATTAGAAAGAAAGCCGGTGATGGCATTAATTAAAAAAGTTAGTGATAGTATTAATTAAAAAGGCTGGTAATGACATTATTATTACTATTATATATATAAAAAAAAGCCGAGAATGACAACTCTGTATTCCTATTGTTGAGTTCAGACATAAGTGTTATAGGCTTGAATAAAGATAATATATGATGAACTTATAAGTTTTGAGTAATGATTTGTAAGCTAAAGATGATGAATCTGCACTATGCGTGAGGTATGACTTATGGATGAACATATGGATTTAAATGAATATTTGATGTTCATGATTGCATGAAACAATTATTTACATATAATATTGATGGAATAATATATGGAATTTTACATGTGATGTAAGTAATATAAAAATGTGACATGTATTTAAATATTTATATGTGCATATATGTAAGATTTTTATTTTATAAAGTACCACTAAGCTAGTAGTTTACTTTAGGTGATTTTTTCTCTCTAGGATTGGTAGAATTAGAAGATTATAAGAGCCGTTAGAAGAAGAGGGAACCCAATCCAAAAAGCAGCTTAAAGCCATAATTGTTTTTGGTATATTTTGTCAAAAACCTTATAATAATTAATTAAAGTTTTCTGTTATGTAGATTACTGGGGTGTATAATGCTGTTATTTTAAGTATAATTACATTGTATTCATATGTTTAATTACAAATTACAGTTTATGAAATTTGGACTATGAAAAAAAATATAAATAATTAATTGTATATATGTATGATTCAAAAAAATAATAAAAGAAAAAAATTGTAAGTATTTTAATTTGGCAGATTATTTTAAGATAGTTAAACATTTAATACCCGTTTACCTTACTATTCTAGAGTAGGGTAAGGGGGTGTTACAATATGCCCATTTCATCTCCCATAGTAGCACACGTACCCCGAAACATGTTTATGCTCACATTTCAAATGACCACCACAAACAAATTTGCATAAATATAAAATGGTATGCACCCTCATATATATATATTTATACCCATGGACATATGCATGAACATACCATGGTGTAACTTCCAAATATCACATTTCATCATTTTATTACACATAGGAACTAACAACTCACACCAAATATTATTTCAACATCAATAAGTACATTCACAGGTGTATATATGCATAAGCATATAATATAATATCAGCCAGATATCATCTCTTAATATCTCATTAAGAGCAACCATTCATCACGTGCATAGCATAATATTTTATTCCAACACATAAATAATTTCCATAATATTCTTACCTCATAACTTACCATTATTAAAGAGGTCATGATCATCTTGTCCATATACTCTATACTAGGCTAGAATGGACACGGGCACTATAGTGGCTACACAGAGCAGTCTCAGGCCCTCACCTAAGAAAAGATCATTACATAGCCTCCGAGGGTGTCTCTCGGGGCATACTCCTTCAATGCATGCATCTCATCTCCCATAATGGCCACTCTAGGCCTAAGTGGTACCAAAGCTTCCTTAATGGCATGTCATCTATCCTAGTTTTAGTCTTAGTTAGAGTAATTGAGCATTGACTGTCTCACAATTATTCATCGATAGGATCTTCCATCTCATCACATGTTTTATACCATCACAATTTTAATATCGCAATCTCAATAGCTCAATAACCAACATTTGCACACAATTCACATCAAACAAATTATCTCAAAAATATCACAAATATATAAGCATAACATAACTTAAATATGTCTCATGCCTTACATCACGATCTCAACATGTCTCACTTGACTAAAAAAATCACAATTAAAATGTCATGACACACCAGACATTTTATATCTCATAATATGATCAACATGCAATTCTCATGGCATAACTCAATGTAACATTAATTTAAGCCTCATATAAATCAAATCACAAACACCCTATGGTTCACGAAGTAGTACCAACCTACAACATTCATATTCACCCATAATTCAGGCCATGCACATGGCATATTCATCATCTTTCCTTTGCAGGTTCATCAATCAAAACTTACAGATTCATTATTTATTTGCTACAGGTTCATCATTTAGATTTTTGTCAAGTTCAACATCTACAAACTTAAGGTTCATTATTTAATATTTATAGGTTCACCATCCATGGCTTACAGATTCATCAATCAACTTACAGGTACATCATTTATAGCATAATCATGCATCTCCTATCATGACATTCATACAGTTTATATATCTCACACAATAAACAATTATCACAATATAAATACAAAGCAATAAGGCACATATTAAGATTTGAAGGTCCATATGCACAAACCTTAACTTAAATGGCGACCTCCATAACATCCAGCTTCAACGAAGCTAATTATCCTTCTTTTTGGAATAGTTTCTCCAATATGTTCTAACCCCTTTTTGAAAGTAAAATCGATTAGTACAATGCTAGAACACTTTTTCTCAAAATGTTTTTAAGTAAACAACTAAAGTTTCCTTTACAGCATATACTAAACATGTGCTAAATACACCTCACATCCACCCTTGATCATTCTAAATACCTTTACAACATATACTAAACATGCAGGTACAAGTTTTCTTTCACCTAGAAAAACAACTCTCAGCCGGTCTGGAGACTCTAAAATTACTTCCTTAGTGAAACAATTCACTATTGTATAATGTTTAGTTAGTCAGTCCATTCCTAGTATCACATCAAATCCACACAGTGGCAATAAAATCAAATTAGATTGCAATTTCGCTTGATCAATGCGATTAAATAGTCATGACATATGTTGTTCATAGCTACTATTGTTCCTAGTGGAGTACTCACATTTAGGCCAGTTCCCAATGGCTCATGCTTTTAATGTAGTTTAGATGCCATATATAATGAAATAAATGAATGTGTGGAACCTGGGGCTATTAATACATATGCTGGTACATCATAAATAAAAATATTACTAGTGACAACTTCTAGGGCATCAACTGCCTCCTACTTAGTCATGGCAAAGACTTTGGCCTATGTGGGAGGTCTGGAACTCTGGCCCTCAGATTTGGTCACACCTCTGCCTGTTGTACCAGTCCTGCCTCTGCCTCTGCCTCAACCTTATGCTACACTGGTACTAATCACTCTGAGTGCCTCCATTGTGGCCTCTGATATCCCTCCACCTTTACCAATCTCTATGAGTCTAGCTCTATGGACAGTCTCTATACATGTGATCTAATGACCCATAAAAATAACATGCTCCTATGATCATTCTGCATTCACCTGTATACTGTCTCCCACAGTGAATACAAGTAGCCCTATACTCTATGTATTGACTCTATCCTTTTCCAGAATAAAATAAAGTGACAGCACGACCTCTAGAGCCTGAGTATGTACCCCAATTACCAGACTGTGGTGGTAAGAATCTACCCCTCTTTCCTTGTCTCCTATTAGACTCTATAGGGAATTCTCTAACTGCCTTTCCATATTGTAGTTATGCACCTTCTTTCATTAATCTTTTTGCCCTAATTGCTGCATCTATAAGTCTGGTGTAGCTATCGAGATCAATGGCTATGATTCTATTCCTAATCTCATATCTGAGGCCCTCTTCAAATTTTCTGCATTTGTCTCTTTCATTAGAGACCATAAAAGTGGCCTAGTGAGAGAGTTTATTAAATTGTACCTTATACTATGCCACAATCATATTTCTTTGCTTCAAATTTAGGAACTCCTTTCTTTTCTCATCTTTATAGTTATCTCGCATATAATTATTTCTAAATTCCCTAACAAAATCATCCCAGGTAAGAATAGAGGGCTGTACATCACTACCGGGAACTGTCTCCCACCATTCATATTCATTACCCTGAAGCAAAGATGCTGCATAATCAAATTTTTCCTCAGGAATACATTTCATCATATTCAATATTCTCTGTGTTCTCTTGAGCTAGGTCTCAGCCTCTGCTAGGTCAGTGGTGCCATAAAAATCAACTGCACCTTGTTTTCTTAGCTTGTCATAATGTCTTTCCCTTTGCTTTTCAAGCCCCTATATTTCTTGCTCAGGGTTCTCATAGGGTATCTCTGTATGTGAGGATTGTGAGGCATGTACTAGAGCCCTAACTGCTAGTACAGGTTGGTCTGTATGTGGGTAATGAGATGCTTCATGTGAGTGATGTTCGGCCTGCCTCTCTCTTCTTGGTGAATTATGTTCTACCAATGCCCTATAACACATGAAATTATGTCAATTGACAATGTTCAAGACATATAATGCACATGTTATCATGTTTTAATGCATATGCATGTTCCCAAAGAACATATTCCTACTCTAATACCAAACTAAAATGTAACACATTATACCTATGGATATCACTTATACTTTTATTATGTTGTCATGTATTGCATGAGAATAGGACAAAGTCCTATTTATAATGAGGGATAAATTCTTTTTTTATATATATATCAATATCACTTTGCAACATTTGATAGCTCAGTTAAGCATCACATCCTAATTATAAACTTAAGGTTCATTATTTAATACTTATAGGTTCACCATCCATAGCTTACGGATTCATCAATCAACTTACAGGTACATCATTTATAGCATAATCATGCATCTCCTATCATGACATATAATGCACATGTTATCATGTTCTAATGCATATGCGTGTTCCCAAAGAACATATCCATGCGCTAATACCAAACTAAAATGTAACACCTCATACCTATGGATATCACTTATACTTTTATTATGTTGTCATGTATTGCATGAGAATAGGACATAGTCCTATTTATAAAGAGGGAGAATTTTTTTTTTAATATATATCAATATCACTTTGCAACATTTGACAACTTAGCTAAGCATCACATCTTGATTATAAACTTAAGGTTCATTATTTAATACTTATAGGTTCACCATCCATGGCTTACGGATTCATCAATCAACTTACAGGTACATTATTTATAGCATAATCATGCATCTCCCATCATAACATTTATATAGTTTATACATCTCACACCATAAACAATTATCACAATACACATACAAAGCAATAAGGCATGCATTAAGATTTAAAGGTCCATATGCATAGATCTTAACTGAAATGACAACCTCCATAACATCCAGCTTCAACCAAGCTAATTCTCCTTTTTTTTGGAATAGTTTCTCCAATACGTTTTAACCCCTTTTTGAAAGTAAAATTGATTAGTATAATGCTAGAACACTTTTTTTCAAAATGTTTTTAAACAAACAACTAAAGTTTCTCCTAGGCGGATGTGTGATCTACTCGGACTGTTCAACCTCTAACATCTTTTTTACTTTTCCAATTAATGCAATTCTTATTTCCAATTCAAGCTAACACAAAATATTATTACATACTAAAATTTCAGCTTATATGGAACATTACACAAATTTTGGTGAACTTTTAAATGTTATCATGTCTTCTGTCTTTAGACAGTTTTGGAACTCCTTTTATAAAAATCCATTTCTTATAACATGTAGGTTAGATAATAATGAAAATTTGTAGAAACTTAGAGAGGTCAATATGGAACATTTTTAATGTTTACAATTTTTCCAAATATTGCCTCTAAAGTCCTCAAACACTAGAGAATATCTAACTGGTCCAATCATAAATCATAAAATACTCAACATATTAAGGTAAAGTTTTCACAGAAGTTTAGCTAAGATATAGAGATAAAATTTTGGTATTTTTATACTTCGGTTAATTTGAGCTACAAGAAACTAAAAAATAAGGACAAAGAGCCAGACTAACACTGATATCTAGAAAACAACTTTGATCAAAGGAACATTTATGATTCTTTTCACAATAACTTAACATATACAAAGAATATGAACACGAAATTTGGTATACATCTAAAGGACATTAAAAATAAAATTTTAGGTTTTAATTTTCCATTAAATAAACCTCTAATAGGGTGAAAATAAATAAAAACCGTACTAAAATCTGTCGGAGTACCCATTGAAACCAGTATCACTTCTTTGATGATATTTCTTTATACACACTAAATCACTCAAAACTGTTTCAACAACATTTAAATGAGACATAAGTCTACAACTTTCATGTTTGGAACTTCTTAAAATTGGGCCTCTACGAGCATGTAAATAAAGCCCCAATCTCTACCATAAGGATAGGATTGTTAGAAAAAATATATTTACTTGCAATACCACCTATCAACCTTTAATCCATCTTTAATCATTCAAGAGATATTAATTCACTTACCATGGATCAAAAGGCTTTGTTTGTGGCTGAATTTTGAAAGAAACTTGAGGAAATAGGAAGAAGAAGAGGAAGAAAAATAATTGATGAAGAATGGGCAAATTTACCCATACTTATCCTAAGCCTACTAATTCCCATCCATAAATTTTTTTTTTCCTTTCTTTTTTCTTTTGTCCTTTTCTCTTATTTTTCCATTATTTCTTTATTTTTTTGTCCTATATGCTTGACCTCCATATCTTATATATCCTCCATATAACACACATATAACATACAACCCTTTTCAAAACCTTTATATATTACATCTCTGAAAATATTAAACTCAATTCTTAGCCCTAACTAACGGGCATTACTATTCTCTCCCTCTCAGAAAATTTCATGCTCATATTTATATAGGAATTCTATCTAGTATCTTGATTTCTTGTTCACCCTATTATCGTGCATTATACCCCATATACTTGCCTCTATAATTCTCTACAGTATTGAATTCTCTGCTACCTTATATTGTTAAAGGTCTGTGTGTAACACCTTATACCTATGGATATCACTTATACTTTATTATGTTGTCATGTATTGCATGAGAATAGGATAGAGTCCTATTTATAATGAAGGATAAATTTTTTTTTATATATCAATATCACTTTGCAACATTTGACAACTCTGTTAAGCATCACATCTTGATTATAAATATAATATATCACATATGTTAACAATTCAGACATTGTGTTCAATTATTTCAGTTAGAAAGGTCAAGACCAAATACACATTTACACATCATTGCATGTTTATTAATTTATACATATGTAGATACACAATCCAAAATACAAATGTCATGTTCCTATACATATGTGCAATGCAAAGAGAGAGATTGGTGAGGCTTGGTCGGTGACCTGTGATCCATATCTTCTATATGGTATGCACCTCCAAAATGAGCTAATTACTCTTCCTTGCCTGAAAGATGATGCAATTTGGTGAGTTGCAACTTAATGAGAATAATCATCAAAAGCTTTCTAAAGTACCAAGCCAATCACAATTACAAGTAATAATTCGCCATTCATACACATTTTACATGTCATTCTATTTATCAATATCATATGAATATAAATAATACTAAATCATTAAACATTCATTTATTTATGCTTATGTCATTTTCTTTTTGTTGTGACCAGGCTAAACAGACACGGTCCCTGATTTCCATATGAACATTTGCATTTGCTAGCTAGCTTGATCATTTGTAACTTTTGAACATTTGTTTGGGCTATAGGCCACTTCTTTTTCTTTACAATACTATTTAGCTAGTCACAACGCCTTTTAAAGTTCCACATGCATATGCATTTGCAACAATCATTACTTTACCATTGCATTTGTATCATATTCACATATTGAATCGTCAATCAGTTTCATGTAAGAAAACACAACCATGTAACTATGCATTTAAGTTATCTATTACGTTTTCATATCATACTCATACCATAGTAATCATGTAATTCATATAACAGCAAGCCAAGTCACATTGCACGTAACATACAACAATCACACTTACTAGAGAAATCCTTTGATAATTGAACTTACCTTTTCTTTTGATATTGAGCCTATAACTTATTGTCTTTCACTTTCTTGGGGGTCTCCAATATGATGTGAGCCTAATTGAATGTATCCTTGGTCAATTGGTTGCTAAATAAACTTAGTCAAATTTAAACAAATTGAAATATGCATAATATAGACCAATAACTAGGGTTTGGTATTATAGTAGTGTGACCTTCATATGTTCAGTATCTTATAACTTTTCCTATACTAGTTCAATTTGTATGTTTCTTTTTCCAATTAAAGATAGCATATAGACATGTAACATATCTAAATTTTGGAACAATGACCACTGTGGAATATTTTATGCAATTTATATGCATGTTCTATTTTCTGCCCTGTTTCTGCCCTTAGGCAGTTTTGGGACACCAAATTTGCATCTTCACATCTTACAACGTGTAAGTCATATTTTTATGAAACTTTGTATGAACATAGAGAGGTTAATATAGAACATTTTTTGTATTGACAACTTTCATCCATTTTGCCTCTAAGTTCCTCATATGGTGGGATAATTTTGACTTGTCAAAAACAGGATTGGCATACAGACCAGTATGACTTATGAAAGCCATATCGCACAAAATACATAATATATTGAGGTGATATTTGTGCCCAAATTTAGGTAAGACACATACCTATAACTTTTATATCTTGACTGAAGGGTTTTTATCATGTATCACATACATATAACACAGCGGAAAATAAAAATTTTCAAAACCCGAATCAAATGATTTTACATATGCCAATTAAAACTAATTTAACCAAAGAAAATTCAGAATTTATACCTTTACAATTTCTTGATTTTTCTTCAATATCTCACCTTGTTGGGTTGTAGCAAACCACAACAATCGAACCTTAGATTGTCTCTAATAATATCCATGCGAAGATGAGAGGATGAAACCCCTAGGGAGATGGCTTGAACATACCTCAAAGTGCTAGCAATGGTGTATGTTCATATGAGAAGAAAATTAAACTCTCTAATTTTCTAGTTGCCTCCAAAAAATTTTCTTCTCCCAAAAATTTTTCCTTATCTATTTTCTATCTTTTGGGGTCTTTTAGATCCAAAAGAAAATCAAAAAAATAGATCCAAATTGAAGAGAGGAGAAAAAATAGGAGTTATGAATAGTAAATTGTGATTTAAATGGCCATTTAGGCTATTTAAGTGCCACATGCGGGTACCTGTGCGTGCCCGCAGAGCAGGCCTGCCAAGCCAGTGGGCCCGTCAACCCCACGAGCGATTTTTTCCCTCGATTTTATCGCGAACCCACTCAAAATAATTTTCTCATATTTTGGATCTCATCCCAAGCCATTTTGCTCATTCTTTACATCTCCAAAGTATGTGACCCATTAGGTTCCTGATTATGTTGGCCACTTAAATTATAAAATAATTTAAGCAAACTATGAGCGGTATCTAGCAACACATCATGATCCCCAATTGATCGAAAAGTCAGTGGTTTGACTACAAACCTTTCCGTAGACAACAATATGTGCAAATCGTCCTTTCACCATCCTATACCCCACTCGGTTCAGAGCATGGATTATGTGTTAGCTCCCGCTAGACTGACTAGATCACACCTAGCCCAGGTGATGTTAGATCTTGTCCTTGGGACTCATTACTCTATTAGACATGTCACTGAAGATCGTCTTCAGGACATTTCCACTCTGGCCAGAGATTCCCGAGTAATGATCTCGACAAAAGGCCGTGGGTATACTCTCCCTCTATCAGGAGCAGTGAATCCTCTGTTGGCTACCCAATTACCTTCAAATACCTCAAGTTATACCCAATCACCACCCTATGAGCGACCTCTATGAGGCAACAAGGAATGGCATCAAAGCATAGAATCAGTATCCAAGATATCCTTGAGTACCTCAAGTCTAAGGATACAAGCATCATTGCTATGATGAGACAATCATTGACATTTGAATATATAATCCATATGATTGTTTCATAGCAGGTCATCCAATGTACTTGACTACTCTTAGCAAGCATCCACATGTTAACGTTGAACATCTGATGTTCACAGCTTATGAGATCTACTGCTTGATCTAATCAAGGAATATAACATATGCTAGTCTATCCGGATCAACAATGTCCTGTCATGTTAATCCTATGACTAGGGATAATTTAGATACTAACATAATTACACATGATAGGAATCTCATTATCATGATCCCATCATGATTTCCTTCATG
>CATIWF010130329.1:0-57689 GCA_949630135.1 Balakata baccata
TTCTGCCTCTTGCTTATAGGTCAAAAAATCTAGTCCAAAAGACTTTTATATCCTTGAACTTTTACTATGCTTGAGCTCTATCTCAATAGACTCATCCTCTAAACCGAGCTTTTCATCATGAACTTGATCTTGACTATTTTCAATAATAGCCTCAAGAGGTCGCTTGGATGAATTCGCCTCTTCCAAACTCTTACAAGGAAATATATGTTCAAAGAACGATGCATTTCTTGATTCTATAATCATGCTCTTATGAATATTCGGAATTCCTGATTTATGCACAAGAAACCGATAAGCACTATTATTATGTGCATAACCAATGAAAATGCAATCAACTGATTTTGACCCTATTTTCACTTTCTTTCATATAGGCACTGCCACTTTAGTAAGAAAGCCCCACGCTCGCAAGTATTTATAGGATGGTTTTCTCCCTTTCTATAATTCATAAGAAGTTTTGTCTTGCTTATTATGGGGCACCTTATTTAAAAGGTAATTAGCCGACAATATGGCTTCCCCCCACATGTTCTATGGTAACCTAAAACTTATCAGCATTGTATTCATCATTTCTTTCAAGGTACAATTTTTCTTTTCAGCCACACCATTAGATTGTGGTGAATACAGTGCCGTGGTCTCATGAATAATTCCATATTGTGCATAGAATTCACCAAATGGTGTCGCATATTCACCACCACGGTCACTTCTCAAAACCTTGATTTTTCTATTGAGTTGATTTTCAACCTCAATTTTATAGAGTTTAAATTTCTCTATAGCCTCATCTTTGCTCTTAAGCAAATACATATAATAATATTTTGTGCAATCATCCACAAATGTGATAAAATATTTGTTTCCACCTCTTGTTTAAACAAATTTTAAATCACATACATCATTGTAGATTAAATCAGTGGTCCACTTTCTCTTTCAATACTTTGAAAAAATGATCTAGTTAGTTTTGCCTCAACACAAATTTGACATTTATGTTTTATATCAATGTGGAAATTAGGTATATGGTCCAAGTTAATTAACTTTCTCAAGGTATTATAATTAACATGTCCTAGTCTACCATGCCATAAACTGGAAGACTCAAGCAAATAAGTAGAAGAGGTACTTTTATTATTACATTTAATAACAATTACATTGAGCTTAAAAAGCCCATTAATAGTATAACATTTGTCTACATACATTCCATCATTGGACAAAACAACTTTGTCTGATTCAAAAACCATTTTGAACCCATGCTTGTTCAACAATGAACTTGACACCAAATTCTTGCGAATATCAGGCACATACAAAACATTGTTTAGAGCCAGCTTCTTACTAGAAGTCATCTTTGGCACCACTTGTCCTTCACCGAGAACTTCAGAAGTGACAAAATTGCCTATAAACAATTTTTCCCCACTATTCGGCTTGAAGGTAGAGAACATCTCATAATATGAGCATATGTGCCTTATGGCACCGGTGTCAATCCACCATTCTTTTATGTTAGACCCAACCATGTTCACTTCTAATATCATAACAACAAGATTAATATTAGAAACCTCTTGAGTAAATTTTGCAAGAGATTTGCTTTATTGCTCTTCTTCTTCTTTGGAAGTTTGCAATCAGAAGCTTTGTGATCCATCTTGTCACAATTAAAGAATTTGCCTAGGAATTTCTTTTTAGAAACTCCACCTTTGGGATCCGTTTTCGGCTCCTTGAATTTCTTCTTTTTGGTATTTTGTCTATGTTAAACAATATTTACCTTAGCCTCAGAAGAATTCAACCCCCTTCTTTTTAAGCTTCTATTATCTTCTTCAATTCGAAGTCTAATAATTAGCTCCATAATATTCATTTCCTTTTTCTTGTGTTTAAGGTAATTTTTGAAATCTTTCTAGCCAGGGGGTAATTTTTCAATAATAGCAGCCACTTAGAAGGTTTCACTCAAGTTCATTCCTTCAGCACGAACATCATGAATAATAACTTGAAGCTCTTAAACTTGACTTACCAAATTCTTAGAATCCACCATTTTATAGTCTAGAAAATGTCCCACTACAAATTTCTTGGCGCCGATATCCTCAAATTTATATTTCCAGTCCAATGATTCCCACAACTGTTTAGCAGTCTTGATTCCACTATACACATTGTATAATGAATCATGCAGCCTATTGATGACATAATTTCTACACAAGAAGTCGAAATGATGCCAACTGTCATAAGCCATCCTTGTTTGGATATCTTGCTCATCGTCTTTAAGAATAGGAGCATTCTCAGCCAAGAACAGTGAAAGGTTTAAGGTAGTCAGGTAAAACAATATTTTTTACTGCCACCTCTTGAAATTCAATCCATTGAATTTTTCTAGTTTCTCTTCATGGTTCACAGGTACTGTTATAGGCACAACCGGAGAGAACCCGAGCAACAAAAGCCAATGGCTGGGAACCATCTTAAACATTAGTAGCAAATATCGTGTTCTCCATTTCATTGAAACAACAAACAAATGATATTAATTTCAAGAATTAATAAATCCAAATAAAGAATTAACAACACGAATTTGTCTTAAGATTGTTAAGAAAACAATAATAGAAAAATTGTTAATTCAATATTCAACAAGAGAAATGAAGAACCAATCTGAGGCCTGTGTTCCACACAGTGTCCTTAAAACAAATTCACCTCCTACCACCGGTATTTAGGATAACTGGCATTTGTCTCCCAGGATACAAAAAATCTCGAGTAGTTGTTGAACACATAATACCTACTTACAACAAACTGAATATTTATCACACTTTCTATCACTTGAGAAGACTTTCTCAACAAGAAACAAATTCAACTCTAAAAACAATTGTCTCCAACACAAGCCAAAAACTCCTATTTATACTAGATGGAGGAGACATGGGATTAATTGTGATTAATCTCTTTTAAAGACTGCTAATAATGCCTTTGTAACTTTCAAATAATGGTGAAATTAATCTTTGAAACATCAGAAAATGAAATTCCAAAAGACAAGAGGCTCAATAGATTAATCTGGAATGCAATCCATACGGGTATGTAGATCAGCCATGCACACACTACAGCACAACGACACGGACATGTCAGAGGCCTGGCCGTGTGGATCCACACGACCGTGCCAGACCATTGGCCATGTGAATCAACACGGGAGATGTAAAAATTGGGCTTGGTCTGGACCATGGGATTTTGGGCCGACATTCGTGTACGTAGGTCGCACATTGGCCTATCCCGGACCATAGATTTACACCCTCCTGCCTGAGCGCACGAGAGAGAGTCTTCCATGCTACTTTCTTACCCATGTAAGAATGCATCTTAATATATAAACACAAGTCTAACTTAACATTTTAGTGATGTGAGACAAACAACTCTCACTTTCACTTTTCCTCTTTATATCTCCTTAGTAAAGAGCTTATTTTGAGCTTCAATTTATATTTACACATTCTCCATTTTGAGCATATGAATATATTAATTCATAGTTCTCATGTTAAGGAATATATATCCGGTCCTTTCTTCCAAAACCAAGTTATAGGACCCACTCGAATTATCCTCTCAAAATAGCTCATAATCACAATTTTTCCAACGAACTGTTGTTTCACAATTTTGTTGTAGCCACACTTACAAAAAAAGCTAAATAATATTTTCAACCCAAAAAATTGTATTGTTGTATATAATTTGTCTCCAATCTATTATATCATTTTTCAAATCGAAAGGAATATTCTATAATATTTCTCCAATCCATAACACCAAACAAAATAATATATAATAAACAAAATAATATATTAACTGAACTCCTAATCCTTTAATTTTAAAATGAATACAAGATATGTGGCTCTAATAGGCAAATGGAGATCGCATTGTATATGCAAGTAATTAAGTAAAAATAAATGCTAACCATACTAAACAGAGGACTGAAAATCAAACAAAATTCAAATTTATTCTGTCTTACTTAAGTTATCATTACCTGCAAAAATGGAGGTTAATTTCATCCATATTAACCGAATTTTCTTTAACTTACTTCAAAATAACTTTTAAATATTTTGTAACTCAAAAATCACTCAACTATTTTTTTTCCACAAAAATCATTTTGCTATTTTTTATTATTTCTTCAATTTAATCTTCAATTTTATTTTATTTAATTATTTACTATTTATATTTAATATTTAATAAGTAATAAAATTAATAAAATAAAATAATTTAAATATTTAATTTTTTTAATTTCCTATTAATAATATTTTATTAAAATATTTGTTATGTTAATAATATTTATTTTTTTATTTTTAATTATTTAATTTATTTAATTTCTATTTAAATTTAATATTTAATAATTTAATTAAATATAAAGAGTAAATAATTAAATAAAATAAAAATAAAATTGAAGAGATAATAAAAATGCTAGAATGATTTTTGTGGAAAAAAAAATAGTTTAGTAATTTTTGTGTTACTAAACATTTAAAAGTCATTTTGGAGTAAGATAAAATTGAGTGACCATGGTGAAATTTACCTGTGAAAATGGAAGAAAAGTTAAAGCAAAAACCTAGAATTTCAGCAATCAAAAAGTAAATCAAAATTTAAAGAAAAAAAACATGTGAAGAAAGAGGATTGCATAGCGAAAACGAGAAGAGAAAAAAATGCGGCAACAAAAGAGGAACGACGATCCTCTTACTACTGTTGCTATTATTCTTATGAGACTCATACTCACTATGCACGTAAAATAAAGAAAATGTTACATAGATAGTTCAACTACATGTGTGTTTGTATATATTTAGATTAGAGTAGATTGAGAAAACTAGAAAGTTTCAATTTAAATGGTGAGGAAGAGAGTGATTTTGTAAACAAAGTAAGAAAAGTGGGGTTTAAATTGAAAAAACAAAAAAAAATGTGTAATAATGAATTTTTGCATAAAAAAATAGAATTTATAAGTGTTGGGTTTTGTAGGTCTGGACCGCCCATGTGAGCTTGATCTAGTCCAAAGCACATATGAATTTAATATATAAGAGACAATTTTATTTTATACTAATTGTTCCTATATTCTACAGAAACAAAAGAATGTAAATTCTTTTTTCTCTCATCTCAGAATATTTCTACATTTTATCTCTCACAATCAATCCAAGAGAATTAAAGAGACGTTTGTGATGTGGAATTTGTCTGATTTTGGTAATCGGACTATACCGAATCACGCTCTGATAAGTAAGTTTCCACTACCAATCTTATTTTATATTGGTATTAGAGCCAAATCGTGCGTCTTTGTACTTGATTGAAGATTGAATTGAGTTTTATGCAATTAAACCTTAAAAATTCATTGAAATCCGAAATTTCTTCAATTTTTTGAGAAATTTTTTCTCTATTTCATTATACAAATTTGGTATGGTTGGAAAGCTCTTGTCACAAGCTTTCTAATGAGTATTTTTGCGTAATTTTTGGATCAATAGTTGAATTTCTACGAATTTTTTAAAGCTTTTGATTGCAATTTATGTTCTTGAATTTCTGGAAAATATTATTCAGAGCAACTCCACTCTCAAGCATGTTATTTGTTGCCTAAATGCTGCCAAAATTGTATCCAATCGGAAAATTTTCAATTCCAATCGATAGAAAACCATCTAAAAAGTTGGAAAAAAAAGGGGTCTGAAACAACCACGAATGATGACGTGTGTAATAGCCATGTGAGAAGCGGTTGTGGCAGAACCAAACTGCCATTGAGTCAAGTGACATGGCAGCTGGCACAGATGTGGCGAGCCAACATGTTACACAGACATGGCGACTTACCACTGGTCCATGCTGTAGGGCGGATGACGTGGCGTGCCTCATGGTAGTATCTGAATGGATGACGTGGCAGTCAAGGAAAGTCAACTGGCACGTGGCAGACACTAATCCACCGCGTAGGAGCGCGTGTGGTGTCCTTTTTCGGTGCAATTTTTTTTAATTGCTTAAAATTTAATTTCCTATTAAATGGAAATTTTGCCAAAATTTTTAAAGCATATTTTGAAAAAAAAAAATTCAATTAAAAAGTGTGAAAAATGTAAAATTTTTTAGATGAAAATTAATTATATATACTTTTTGCATGGATATTAGTGATAAATAAATATGTCATGGCATGATTAGTAGTAGTATTGTATTTTTGCTCATAATATATATATATTGAATGTTTAAAACAATTAGCATGTTGAATTGTTTTTATTAAATAAAATGCATGCTTTAAATTGTTTTATTATATCAAGTTGTATATATGTGATATTGTGGAAAATATTATATTGGTAGATTAATGAGTCTCATCTAATATGATGATTGATACATGTTTAAATTAAACGATGATAATTAGACTATGTTAGTGGAAATTTATTGGACTGTGTAACAGTACTTTTGTTCATGCTGCTTATATTAGGTTATTATTGATTAATTTAAGACATTGTGACATGAAATATTTTTGTAGTAAGAATTGTGCTAAATCTATTTGTAATCATTGTTCTAAATAGTTGATATAGCTACAATGAAAAGCATAGTTGCTAACTTGAACTAGGAAGATAAGCTGAATGATAATAATTATGATATTTGACATTACAAGATTAAGTATCTCCTGGAAGAGCAAGAAATGCTGGATACTATCACACAACCAATGACTAAGCCTAAATGTGGAAGTAATGCTCAACATAGGCGAGATATGTAGGCATAAGCACAAGGATAGAGTTGCTTGCATATTAATGCTGAGTAGCATGAGAAATGACTTGATGCTACGATTTGAGAAGCACCGCTCAGCCCAAGCTATTTGGGATGTTGTTAAGGTCCAATCTGGCAGAGCCTCAATCACTAGCTTGTGTCAGTTCACTCTAGAATTTGATGCCTATAAGAAAAATCTTAATCACACAATGAGGCTACACTTAACTGTCATGTCCAATATGATAAGTGAATTGAAGGCTGCTAACCATGAGTTGACTGATGAGCAATAAGTCCAAGCTGTTATACGCTCTCTTCCCAAAGCCTGGGAACATATGCGTGTCAATCTTTCCCGGAATGACAATATAAAAATATTTGAACATGTTGCCCGATATGTTGAGCTAGAGGAGAATCGCCTTCTTACCGATAAACCTGCTAGGGAGGCTTATATGACTAAGTCCAAAAGTGCTTCGGGCTTTGGTCAAAATAAGGGTAAGGGCAAAAGGTAAGGTAAGGGAAACGTTGAAGCCAATTTTAGCAGAAATAAATGCAAGCATGGAAGTCATGGCAACAAGAAATGCATAAATGAGAATTACTTCAATTGTGGGAAACCTAGTCACTTTACTTATGATTGCACTGAGCCAAAGGTATTGTATGACCTTATTTATCACTCTGACTTATATGTTAGCAATTGTTTAATGCTAGCTGAAACTTTTCTTTATTGGACTGTAGATTCAACAGCAACCAGCCACCTAACGAGGGACCGATATGCCTTTGAAGTTCAACAAAGATGTTTTTGCTAGAATAGATTTCATTTTCAAATTGTATTTGACAATGGTTGTGTGTAATTACTTCTGGACGATGTTTATTATGAGTTTGGATATTTGTTAATTGGTTCTTATAATGTTGAACACTATTTTATGGATATGAGTAAACCCGTATTTATTGTTAGCATTTCCAGTAATATTTTATTAAATGATATTGATGAATGATATGTTAGATTAAGACACATTGAGCAAGATCACTTAGAAAGATTAGCAAAGACTAATTTTTTTTTTAGGTTCTATTGAGACATAGATTTGTCTGTTTGTGAGCATTGTCTAGTTGGAAAAACAACAAAATTACCATTTAGCAAAATAAAGAGAGCCATATTTCCTTTGTAGCTAATCCATTATGACATTTGTGGCCCAATGAATGTGAGAGCAAGATGGCGCTCACTATTTCATTACATTAATAGATAATTTCACCAGATACGGTCATGATTATTTGTTCTCCTATAAATCTAAAGAATTAGATTGCTTCATACATAATAGTAGATTGGTTGAGAAGCAATCAAATGTACATAACAAAAAAAAAATTAAGGACCGATTGAAGACTTGAATATCTATTCAATTTATTTAAAAGCTATTGTGATGATAAGGGTAAGCTAGGCAGCTAGCTATTCCTTCCACTCCACAATAAAATGGTGCAGCAGAAAGAAGCAATAGAACCTTATGGACATGGTTAGGTCAATAATGGCGTAAGCTAATTTGACTGTTTACTTTTGGGAGATGTATTACTGACTGCGACCTATATTCTTAATCGTGTGTTGTCTAAAACTATTCCTTCCACCCTATACGAGTTATAGAAATACAAGAAGCCTGACTTAAGTAAAATGGGCCCAAGGGGTCATGTTGCTTATATCTATAACACTTTTAATGAATATAGAAAACTTAGTCCGAAGGGAAAGAAATGTATCTTGATAAGATACTCAAAATTCTCCAAAGGTTTTTTTTTTTTTGGAAAAATACAAAAGGAAGGGTACCAAAAATTGAGCCATGAGATGTTGATTTTAAAAAAAAGGATTTTCCTGAAAGATGTGAGATAAATGAGAATTTCCAACTATATGAAATGTGTAATGCCCACAAATAGGACCTAGTTGTAATATACATGCTTAATTGTTAAGTAATAGGATATTATATAATATGAAGCATGAAATGACATGATCGAATGTTAGAAAGGTTAATTAGAGTGTTTGAATATGTATAAATATGGTTATGAACAAGAAAATGGCAAATATGTTAAAGGAGGTACAATGCATATGTAAAGCTTGAGTTGTGAGCTTAAGTAATAGGATATTATTTTGGGGGATGATTTGAGTTATGATAACTTATTTGTATTTGTTTCCAATGACTATGGATGATTTCTATATATGTATAGGAAGTGTTTAGAAGTAGAATTTCAACAAAATTCGATCATAGGAACAAGTTATGCCTTTTCACCACTAGCGTCACCACCATGCTGAAAATTGTCATGACCATGAAAGAGCTTTATTCATAACCGTGAAGGATTTGTTCATGGCCGTGAAGGTTGTGCTCTAGGCCTTTTTTTTGGACAGAATTATTCATGACCAAGGCAAAAAGTGTCTTGACTGTGAAGGAGACTGCTATAAATAGTCTAAGCTTCGTTTATTTCATTTAAACACAATCCAAAAAGCCCCAAAATCCTAGTAAAGCCCCATATCCTCAGAAAATCCATCCCCTACATGGTTTTGATGAATTCTAAACTCCTAAAATAGAAGATCTATCATTCAAGAGCAAGAATCAAGCATGGATTTGAGAGATTTATCAAAGAAGAAGATGAAGTTAGAGAGAGAAAGTAAGGAGCTTGAGGGATCTCAGCTTTTCCACTAAATCAACCTTATTTTCTTCCTTCTTTGGGTAAGATTTCATATTTTTCCTTTTCTTTTAATAAGTTTGTGGTTGATTGGTGTGATCTACTCGAAATGGGTAGAAACCAATTTGTAGATGGGTAAGTTTGTTATGGAATCTTGAGTATTCTTTGGGGGAAACTCTCTTTAAGGCTAGATTGAGTTGAATTATATGTTAATTGGTGGATTTAAGTAAGAAAGAGCCTAACTTAATGGTTTTTGTGTTAGGGTTTAGTGTATATAGCAATATGTGGTTATAGATGTTGACATATAGTTGGAGTTAATAAGAAATAGTTGTGTTTATGTTTAGGTGATGCATTTGGAAAGTGGAATCATCCACCAAGAAGGTTAAGCAAGCCTAAAGCTTAGATTTTAAGTTGGCTCCATAGGAGGTGAGTACACATATGCATTCTAATTTGCTAAAATGAAATGATGTCGTATGATATGAAATTGTGATAGATGGCAAGTTAATTAGAAATTATTGGAAACGTATAATGAAAAAGAAGATATTTGGTAAATCAATCATAATTATGGGTCATAAATGATATGAGGAACTATAAGCTAAAAATAGAGAGAGAATAAAAGTATGGCCTTTTTATGTTTAAATGTACCCAAAAACCCATAATGTGGAAATGTATGACTATTGACACCATTACTAAGTAAATTAGTTATGATGGACATGACAAATGGCAATTATGATTAATTGGTAATATGTTAGGTTACTTAAGGGCACAAAGGCATAATAAGTAATATGAATGAATAATGAATGATATGAGGTGACCTAGTATTCTAGGCATGAGAGTTATCATTAACGGAATATTTAAAAGGAAATAGATAATTTATAGAACCTAGATGTTCTTTGGTGGCCATTGGTAAATGAGAAATGAAATTAGGAAGGACTAAAAGAGAAATTAAGCTTATTTACACTAATGAACTTCTAGTTCATTTATTTGCATAAATGGTGCATAATAAATCACAAAGATGAAAAAAGGATTTTGATAAGTCTCTAGGGAGGCAATATTGATACATAATGTATAACATGGAAATGAATAAAATACTTTAGAGGTTCATGTAATAAGAATGTTTCTCAATGGGTGAAATGCATATATATGTTTGACGAGCCACTAACCCAATTGATTGTAAAGTGGACTCAATGTCTATATCTAGAATTTATAATTGGTAGATGTACAAGTTTGATGAAAGCACTTAAGGTATTTGAAAGAAATGGCTTAACTAAGGTAAGTCCTTTACTTAAGAACTTATAGATTGTGATTGGCATGACATTATATAAAGGTGATTTTGCATGTTGATAGGAGTTGTTACACTTGGTTAGCTTTAGTGTCTTATTTGTGGACTTGTAAACTTTGACATTTAATATAAAACATGTGAACTTGCACGATTAGTACATATTAATAGACATGTGAAATGGGGAAATTGTATGGGTAATAAAGGTATATTTTAACATGATTTATCATGAGTGTGGATAGGTAAGGTGGAAAAATCATTCATGCCCAACCATCATGACCAGGCCAAAGAGTCACCATCATGAGAACATTACTCATAGTAAAGTTGAAAGTCTTTATATGATTTGTAAATGCACTTGTAATATGCTAAAACATTTTTATATGATGTTATACCATAAGAAAACATTTTTATGAACTTGAATGTGCATGAGATTGGGATTATATGTTATGCATATGGACTGAAGCATATAAAAATTTAATAGAAACAAAAAGGAATATAGTATTAAATGTCTATTTCTCTACCTGAGGACTACGTTAGGGTAAATGATGCATCATGAAGGGGATAAGTTATACGTATCGACGAGATATATGAGTAAGGATTATGTTGTTTAGCCTTAACCTGGTGCTCCTATGCCTGGTACTCATATCCATTATACTCAATCAGGTTAGCTGAACCCTGGATTGGGTGAGCATGCTTGACTTGAAGGAGCTCGAATGGGCATACAGATTACAGTTAAACTCAATCAGGTTAGCTAAACCCTGGTTTGAGTGAGCATACTTGACTTGATGGAGCTCAAATGAGCATACGGATTACAGTTATACTCAGTCAGGTTAGCTGAGCCTTAGTTTGGGTGAGCACACTTGAGTTGAGGGAGCTCAAATGAGCATACAGATGGATAGGATGACTAGCTCGCCTACTTTACACCCCGTATCCAATTAGTCTGGGAATGAGGTTTGGGCTATTAATTGAAAAAGAAAAAGAATGAGGAAAAACAAGATTAAAATATAAAGAGAATGTGAAATATGAGAATTTATTGACAGCATGAATAACATGTTCTCAATTATTATAAATGTTATGAAAATTTGCATGTTGCTCTTTAATGATATATGTATATTCTAGTTTCACATATGCTCCATATGCATTAAGTTGTAAGATATAAGTGAAATGTGTAAATAACGGATAAGAAGGATCGATGATCCACTCAATTACCAATCTTGGTTAAAGGAGTTAAAGCTTCTAGGGGTTTAACTCCCTTCTATGATTGTTATACGCTCGAGCCTCTGAATGGGTCAATGCATTGATTGGTAAATGAGTAATAAAAGAATTGTTGAACGGTAAACTTTGTGATATTTATCCTAGGGTATAAACACATGAAATGTTATCATAACGGGATAACACAATAAAGAAAAGTTATGTATTCTATTAATCAATTGAACATGTATAAAAGAGGCATAGAATAAATGTGTATTATTTGCATGAGAATGAAATGTCTTGACATTTCTATAATTATGTGATCTAAATATGATTATGTCCTTAAAATTTCTATAAGTCATAAATTATATGATTACATGTTAGAGTTGATATGCATATGTGTGTTACTAAGCTATAAATAGCTTAGTATATTTTTATGAACATGCGGATAATGGAGCCCATATATAATTGAGGTAGTAGATGACAGCAAAGATGTCAAGCCCATACTAAAAGGAGATTGTGAATACCCTAGATGATATACCAGACATTTTCATAACATGCATTTATTCATTTATTTATTTATGAGAATGTAATTAATTATGATTGCTATTCTGTAATTATGTAATATAATGCAAAGACAAAGAAAAAGAAAAGAAAAAGGAAAGGAAAAAAGAAATAGATATAGCTCAACTAGATATAGTTAAGACGTATGAGATGAGGGTCTTATCTTATATTATATTATATAGGCAAACAGGAACTAGTGTTAACTAGTTCAGTATATATTCAATAAGTTAGACAAGCAGTCTTAACGAATATGTATGCATAGAATATGATGGTAACTTAAAATGAAAAGATTTAAATTTGAACAAGATATAGCTAGCCGGTCTGTAACACTTCCTGTGTATTATGGGATATACTCATGATATATAGGAGGGTGTTACAAAATAGAAGATCATGATTCTAATGGGAGCGCAATAATGATTGTTTTAGCTTCAACAGAGCATGATGATATAGAATATAGTGCTCCTCCTAAAGTTAGAAAGAGTGATAAGTTGCCATATTGTGTTCTTATATAGCAATATCGTGAGCAATTTCAACCTCGACATAGTAAACATGAAAGAATTTCCTGTTGTAGATTTGAGAATAAGGGTTAAACTTTTATGATTGCTCCAGATGAATAAGAGCCCAAAATAGTATAACAAGCTCTTTCTGGTCCTAAACCTAAGGAATGGATTAAAGCTATAGAAGAGGAAATGAATTTGATGAAATCTAATTGAGTTTAGGATTCGGTTAATTTATCATCAGGTCATAAGACCATTAGGAACAAGTGAGTTCTCAAAACTAAATATAAGATTGATGGAAAAATTGAAAGATATAAAGCTCGATTAGTAGCCAAGGGCTACATATAATAAGAGGGAATTGACAGTGGAGATACATTCTCATCTATCGTCAAGTTAGTGTCAATTTGCCTCATTTTGGCTATTGTGGCACAAATGGACTTAGAATTATACCAAACGGATGTTAAAATTATTTTTCTCAAAGGAAAACTAGATGAAGATCATGTGGATCAACCTTTAGGCTTTGAGTTTGAAGGATAAGAGCGCAAAGTTTGTAAACTCAAAAGATCCATTTATGGTCTTAAGTAAGTGTCAAGAATATGGAAACTCAAATTTCATCCAGTTATGTTAAAAGATGACTTTACGATGGAGCAAGACCATTACATGTATATTAAACGTTCAAAAGTTGGTTTCATAATTTTGATAGTTAGAAATGATAAGAAGTTGATTGATGTTACTAAAAAATGGTTATCATCGAACTTCAAAATGAAAAATATGGGTGAGGCTAGCTATGTGCTTGGTGTTAAGATCCTCATAGATTGCTCAAAAAGGCTTCTGGGTTTATCTTAGGAGACTTACATTTGGAAAATGTTGGAGCATTACATTATGCATGATTGCAAGTCAATGGATATCCTAGCTAAAAGTAATATGAGCCTTTAGTCTTGATATGTGTCCCAAGACATCCGATGAAAAGAACTAATGTCCAAAGTATCATACTCCAACGTTGTTGGTAGTTTGATGTATGCAGTATGTGCGCGCATTTAGACATTTGCTATGCCTTTGGGCTATTGAGCAGAGTTCGATCTAATCCAGATCCGAAACACTAGATGGCAATCAAGAAAATATTAAGATATCTAAAAGGAACTTTAGACCGTATTCTGTGGTACCAAGGAAGGATTTGTGCTTAGTTAGTTATACAGATGCTGATTAGGGAAGTGATCTTGATCAACACAAATCGAATTCTAAATATGCATTTTTGTTGAATGATTGTGCAATTTCATGGAGTAGTAAGAAGCAATCTTATAGGGCTTTATCAAGAGTGGAAGCTGAATATATAATATGCTCCTCAGCTATACAAGAGACAGTTTGGTTGAAAAGTTTTTTCCAGCACATAAAAAATTGTTTAAGTCAGCATTTGAATCTATCACAATTTATTATGACAGTATGGCTAAGAGTGTGCAAAACCGAACCGAACTGAATGCTCTTCAGTTTATTCGGTTTGTGCGGTTTTTGGTTTATTCGGTTCAGTTTTCCATTTAAAGTTTAGTTTATTCGGTTCGACTTTAAATGTTTAAAAATCAATTAAACCGAATCGACTGAACTTTTATTTATATATATTTTTTAATGATTTATTATAACTTTTAGATAAAAAATTATGATGTGTAATATTTTATTTTGATTTATGGTAAGATAAAGTCATGAACTATAAAAATTTATTTTAATTTATATTAACTAATTTTTATTTGAAGTAATTGATAAAGTTATAATAATTAGTTTTAATTTATACTATGATAAAGTTATAACAATTAGTTTTAATTTATACCAATTTATAAAGTTGTGATCATTGATTTCAATTCATAAAATTATGGTAATTGAATTTAATTTATAATAATTATAGTAGTTGATTAAGTAATGACTATATCAATTTATCGTAATTTATGTTATTTTATCTTAATCTATAGTCATATTATTTAATTAATACTTTAACTTATATATTATATTTGATAAAGTTATGATAATTAATTTAATTTTATTATAATTAATAAATTTATGGTATTTGGTTCTAATCTATTATAATTGATAAAATATAATAATTATTATAATTTATATAAATTTAATTAATTAGTTAACAAAAGCAATTAAATTGAACCGAAATATTTCAATTGGGTTTTAAATATTAATCAGTTCGGTTTAGTTTTTATAAATTACAATTGGTTTGGTTTTTCTAAATTCGGTTCGGTTTTGAACCAAACTGATGCAAACCCCTAAGTATGGCTACATTAACCTTTGCTGAGGATCCTAAATAGTTGAAAAGACCAAACATATTCAGATTGAATATCACTATGTTAGAAAGATGATCACACAAAAGGAAGTGGTCCTGAAATACATTCATAAGAGGAAAATGGTAAAAGATTCATTTACCGAATCAATAGCTATGGATGCATTTGTTAGACAAGTGAGATCCTTAAGCTTATATAGGATATAATCAATTTGCAAACATTGTTAGACCACTTATTTTATTCGTAATGAAATTGAAGGCATATTTACTTAATTCGTTTGTTCGTGAATTTTTTTGGTTATATGAACATATAGTATATGCTAGTTAGCACAATTCAATAAAGTATGTCGATTGACTCTCTCACATAAGTAATTGCCTCTAGCGCTGTAGAGCGAGTAGAGATGAGACCAAGTTTAGGTGGCTAAGATGCAGTGAGAGTTGTTTTGGTCATATAACTGAATAAAAGGTTGTCTTGATAAGGATCAAGATGAGATTCTTCACACATATGAATCGACATGAATGACTTCCCCGCCATTCATATGTCTATTAAGAGGAAGCAGAGTGTGAAACTTATTGTTTGACATTGTTGAATGTGCAAACAAATGTATTAGGTTTAGTGCTTTAAGAGCGATAAGACTAAGACTCATATGGTGTTATTTATATTATGATTGAGAGTAAGACATATACTCATAGTATGCATTTCATACTGCATGTGCTAGACGACCTATTAGGAAGCGAAAGAATGAATCTATGCTTCTTCACTATGTGAGTCCTAGAAATTCTGAATACGAATTTCAATTCTTATTACCTTTTGTGACTTCTAACTATATTATGACTTGATGAATTAATGTTGGCTATCTTAGGATATATCATATAGTCATGAGATGATTCGACTTAATGGAACACTACTAGAAAGCAAGTTAATTCAGATCTAATTGGTATGAGAGCGAAAGAAAAAAAGTATTTTTGCATATACACTTATTGCTTATATTGATTGATTGAGGTTATTTCGCTTGATAGAGCTTGAAATAACTTAAAGTACAAAGTAATTATTAGAGTGATCTAAATATGGATTCTTGAGGGACTGAATGATACTCCATCATGTGTATTAAGAAAAAATACTTAGGGTAAATAAGTACATTATCAAGAGTAAATACATCATTGGATTGATGTCTCCTATATGGCCCATGGTTAGGTTTGTATTGGAGCTTTCACCATTTGTGTGTTCAGGTCACACAGTCTGTTCACATGTATAAATGATTCCCTATTTGAGTTTGAGTTGTTGGCATGATATTTTAGGATGACCCAAGCCCATTATGAGTGAGTGGGAGATGTTGGGTTTTATGGATCTGGGTCGTCCATGTGGACTTGATCCAGCACAAAGCCTATATGGATTTAATATATAAGAGACAATTTTATTTTATAATAACTGCTCCTATATTCTATAGAAACAGAAGAATGTAAATTCTTCTTCCTCTCCCATCTCTGAATATTTCTGCATTCTCTCTCTTGCAGTCAATCCAAGAGAATCAACGAGACGTTCGTAATGTGGAATTGGTCTGGTTCTAGTAATCGGACTATACCGAAGCATTGAAGACACTCTGAATCACGCTCCAACAAGTAAGTTTCACTGTCAATCTCATTTATAATGAGGTATTCACGTGCTTCACTAAAGTGTGTATACACCCATGTCAGCTTATGGTGGCTCCATGTTATATATTTTTTTTTTAATTTTAAGGGGCCAAGTTGATCCAAAAACATAATTCAAGGAGCAATTTGAGTCAAAAACATATCAAGGGGGCGATCTAAGAAATTTAAACAATCTCAAGGAGCTAGATAAGAGTTCTGCCTTATTTTAATTATAATAAATAATTATATCACATAATCATTGTATTTTTTTTTGTTTATTCATACATAAAAAAAAAATGTATAATTTTAATTAAATGAATTAGTTTTCTATAGGAAATTTTATATTATAACAGCAATAATTCAATTCGTTTTATTAAATATCAACTAGCAACTACACTCAACAGTTAAATCAAATAGGGCTTAAATAGGTATTTGCTTTAAGCCTTCAGCTATTGGATGTATCTAACAAAAAAAATAGAATTTATAAGGTATTCATGTTCTTCATCGAAGTGTGTATACACCCATGTCAGCTTATGGTAGCTCCATGTTATGTTTTTTTTAGGGGGGCAAGTTGGTCTAAAAACATAATTTAAGAGGCAATGTGAGTCAAAAATTGATTAAGAGGACGATCTGAGAAATTTGGACAATTTTAGGGGGCTAGATAGTAGTTCTGCCTTATTTTCATTATAATAAGTAATTATATCAAATAATCATTGTATTTTTCTTTTGTTTATTCATAAATCATAAAAGAAAGTATAATCTGAATTAAATGAATTAGTTTTCTATTAGTAATTTTGTATTAAACAGCAATAATTCAATTTGTTTTACTAAATATCAACTAACAATTACACTCAACAGTTAAACCAAATAGGCATTTGCTTCAAGCCTGCAGCTATTGGATATATCTAATAAAAAATAGAACTTATAAGATATTCACGCGCTTCACCAGAGTGTGTATACACCCATGTCAGTTTTATGGTGGCTTCATGTTTTTTTTTTTTAATTTTAGAGGGGCAACTTGGTCCAAAAATAAAATTCAAAAGACAATCTAAGTAAAAAACCGATCAAGGGAGTGATTTGAGAAATTTGGACAATCTCAAGGGGCTAGATAGAAGTTATGCCTTATTTACTTATAATAAATAATTATATCAAATAATTATTTTTTTTTATTCATACATCATAAAAAAAAGTATAATTTGAATTAAATTAATTAGTTTTCTATTGGTAATTTTATATTATAACAGCAATAATTCAATTCGTTTAATTAAACATCAACTAACAGCTACATTCAATAGTTAAACTAAATAGGGTTTAAATATGTATTTGCTTCTAGCCTTCAGTTATTGGATGTATCTAATAAAAAATAGAATTTATAAGGTATTCACGTACTTCACCAGAGTGTGTATACACCCATGTTAACTTATGGTGGCTCCATGTTATGTTTTTTTTTAAAAAAATTTTAGGGGGGCAAGTTGGTCCAAAAATGTAACTTAAGAGGCAATCTAAGTCAAAAACCAATCAAGGGAGCAATTTGAGAAATTTGGACAATCATAGGGAGCTAGATAGGAGTTCTGCCTTATTTTAATTAAAATTAAATAATCACTGTATTTTTTTTGTTTATTCATACATTATAAAAAAAAAGTATAATTTGAATTAAATGAATTAGTTATCTATTGGTAATTTTATATTATAACAGCAATAATTCAATTCGTTTTATTAAACATCAACTAACAACTGCATTCAATAGTTAAACTAAATAGGGCTTAAATATGTATTTGTTTCTAGCCTTCAGTTGTTGAATGTATCTAATAAAAAAATAGAATTTATAAGGTATTTATGCGCTTCATCGGAGTGTGTATACACCCATGTCAGCTTATGGTGGCTCCATTTTTTTTTTTTTAATTTTAGGGGGGCAAGTTAGTCCAAAAACGTAATTCAAGAGGCAATCTAAGTTAAAAACCTATCAAAGGAGCGATTTGAGAAATTTAGACAATCTTAGTGAGCTAGATAGGAGTTCTGCCTTATTTTAATTATAATAAATAATTATAATCAAATAATCATTGTATTTTTTTTGTTTATTCATACATCATAAAAAAGTATAATTTGAATTAAATGAATTAGTTTTCTATTGATAATTTTATATTATAACAACAATAATTCAATTCCTTTTACTAAACATCAACTAACAGCTACACTTAACAGTTAAACTAAATAGGGCTTAAATAGTTATTTGCCTCAAGCCTTCAGCTATTAGATGTATCTAATAGTTTTTTGTAGGGCTGTAATCATACCGAGTCTAGTAGAATATTGATGAGTTCGAGCTCAGCTCGTTCAAATATATCATAGGCTTGAGCTTGATTCAAGCATTTATAGTTGAACTCGAGCTCAGCTTCTTTCAAAATTATAAAATTCATGAGCAACTAGAGTTCCACTCGTAAAATATTTATTTATTATATTTAATGAGCTTAGTTTAAGTTCGGGTCATTAACTTATAAAGATAAAAGCTCGAGTTCGACTCATTAACAAATAATGACAAAAGTTCGAGTTTAAGCTCGAGTTCAATACCAAAATATAATACAAATGAACCTTAAATAAGCTCTAGACGAGCCTTAAATGAATACCTTTATGAGTTTTTAAAAGAATATATTCGCGAGCATTAAAATCAACATGTTTGAGAGCCCTTAAATGAACATATTTGCAAATTAACAAACCAAACAGTATTAAGTTCGAGCTTGATAAAGTTTTTGAACTTGGCTCGTTAAGCTTAGCAAATGATTTCAAATGAGTTTTTTCGAACTGAGAGCCGAATAGCTCGCGAGCGAGCGACTTGAATTATTTACACTCCTAATTTTTTAATACCCAATAGTTGACTTAACAGTGTTTGATAATAATAGCTAATTTAAAACTCGATCAACTATTAATTTAATTTTTTCTAACAAAATTACCCTATTCAAAATAGAATATATTATTTTTTAGAATTTTTTTTAAAAAGAAATACAACTCTTCAAAGTGAAATACATCATATTTTTTATGTATTTAATTAATTGATTATATTTATAAATTATATATATACATTTATGTAAATATTTATTTACAATTGATTATTTTTTATTATTGTTATTATTTTAATTATTAAATTATATCAAACAAATTATTTTATTTTACTTTTTATTTATACATTATAGAAAAATATATATGTTTTTCAAACACTCACTAATTAAGAAGAAGGGATAAATTGGTGAAAAATTAAAATTTTTGGCAAAGATAATTAACATACAATTAAAAGAGAATTAATGAGATATAATAGACATGAGAAATTATAAAGGTTCGAGCATAATTAATTCTACTCCTATCTCCAATTTCAATTAGAACTTTTCACTAACTTAATACTAGAGTTACAATGAAGTTTTTCCTATCTTATTTCCATCTAGGTGTTTTTCTATGCCTTGCACCAAACCTAAATTCTTCATATTTTGATGGCTAATACAAAACCAATTCCTTATGTTTTCCTAGGCTCACACAATAATCTCAAAAGTTTTTCTTCTAAGTTCACTCTTAAAATAATTTTCCAAGTGCTTAATGCAAACACTAGAACCTTACTCGCAATAGATTACAAATTAAGTTGAGAAACAAAATTGTAAGAGTTTTGGCAAACTAGAGTTGTTCTATATTCAATGGCCTTTTAGAGGTCTATTTATATCATTTACCTTCCAACTAGTTGATACAAATAAGTGTCATTACTCTTTCTAATATATATGTTCTAAAACTAAAGCAATTGATGTTGATTGTAGACTAACTTCACAATCACGAATATTGAAGATCCATTGGTACTTGACACATGGTTGTCTCTAATTAGTCACTGCCTTCAACGGCTATATAACAACTATTTACATGAACATTTGCAGTCGTGATTACCTTTCGCTAGCACAAACCTTTAAGCAAACTAGGGGGCACGAGACACACCACAATCCAATATGGACTCCAAGTTTTTTTAGCATCATACACTTGATGTGTCAATATTTATTATAGTTTTTTAGGTATTTTTAGTTGCTTAGTTTTCTTGTTTTATGTAATTTTTGGGTAAATTAGATATTTAATTGTATTTTTCGTATTTTTAGGTTTTCGGTGGTGACATGTTTTGATGGTTGATTTGAGTAACGGAGGTGTTTTGGGTAACAATAAAGTCCATTAGAGGTGTTGAGGAAGCAAGAAAAGATGATTTATAGAGAAAGGTTCATCGCGACTTCGTGACAGCCATCACTTGCTCATGACAAAATGCAGGTAGTGAGCTATTGTCATGGGCGCGACGCCTGGGTACATCAACACAACATTAATCGATCGTAACCATTCGATGTCCGTCACGTGCTCATGACAACTAGGACAATGCAGACATGCACATAGTTGTCCAATCCCGACTTTTATCAGTTCTTTCGCTCCTATAAAAGGAGAATAATATATTTTGGTAGTTAGACTTAGGTTAGGAATCAAAAATTAGCAATTTATTTCATCTCTTTCTCTTAGATTAGGGTTGGCGAATTTTAGGGTTTTATCAATCTTCTTCTTCTATTCACTTCATCCACACACCCAAAAGACCTCTTGGTGCGTAAGAATTCATTCTCTAGCAGACTTGTCGATAGTAGAAGATTATTTTTGTTCTTGAGGGTAAATTGGATTTGGGCTTGAAGGATTGGAGATCACCATTCTCCAAAGATTTGGTGATTCAAGAGAGCATCATAACCCTTCTTCTCAATTTCTGCTGTAATTTTAGTTTGACTATGAATGTTTTATTAATTTGTTCATTATCCATGCTAGACTAGATTCTTTTTAGGTACTTGGTTAGCAACCCCAATTTTGTAATAAACTCCCATTATTTTATCTAATGAATTATTATTTCCATTTCAATTCAATTGCTCCTTATTACTTTCTAGGATAATGATTGAATGGCCACCAATGATTGAATTAGGAATGAACACGTTAGGGTTTGATTATTAGACACATCATCTTTAATCTAACCTAAAAATTGGATTAGACATTGGTTAATTCATTGGTTTGATTAGCTAATGCATACGGTGATCGCTATGAAATATTAATTTTATGGATTTAACGCTTGGGAGGGAATATGAAATTGGGGGAGCGAAGCCAAGTACCTACTTTATTAATTGATTTTATTCGTCAATTTAATTTGCAATTTCATTTATAGCTTAATTACATTAGTTGTTAATCACAATTCAAATCAAACAGAGTAGTGTGTTTAGGTTGCATTTCGTGCTCGCTGATAATTAAACGAATTAGGGATTTAAGCTAGTGATTCCTTATGAGATCGACTTCAGGAGGACACTTGCCATTTTACGATTGGTTCGTGCACTTGCGGCTTCAACCTTAAGTTTACATCAAATTTTTGGAGTTGTTGCTAGGGAATCACTAATTAGATTCTTAATTAGTTTAGGTTGCTATATTGTTTTGTTATTTGCACTATTTCCTCGTGTTACGTTTTTATTTTGTTTCTATTTTTGCATTTAGTTATTAGATTTCTAATTGAAGTTTTATGCCAAGTACAAGTAGGAAAGCTAAGTCTGGAGAATCTTCCACTCAAAGACCATACAAGCTGAGATCTAGAGTTTAAAGATCCTTAGTACAATCCTTTAAGGGGAAAGAAGTGCTACTAGGAGACCCCATATTAGACTTTAAAGAAGAGGTTGATCAGATAGAAGAAATAATGGAAGATCCACCTTAGAATCAAAACTTTCCTCAAAACTAGGATCCACCTAGAGGAGTAGCAGCTGCACGAAGGTAACTGGCTATGAAGGACTATGCTAGGCCCATTATCGGTAATACTACTTCTTGCATAGTCTTTAGTGAAGCTGTTAGGAATTACGAGCTGAAAAGCATCCATCTGAACATGGTCCCCTCTTTTTATTGGTTGCCTAATGAGGACCCTCTGACTTTCATAATACGCCACAGTCAATATATTTCCTTTGAATAGTATTGAGGAAGATCAATTAAGGATGAGATGTTTCCCATATACATTAAAAGATAGGGCTAAGGCGTGTTTAATGACTTTACCACCCAACTCTCTGTGGTATTGGGATGAAGTTTATCAAAGTTTCATGGGTAAATTTTATTCCTATCAAAAGATGAAGGAACTAAGGACATAATTTCAGAATTTTTATCAGAATGACTCATAGACCTTCCATAAGGCTTAGGACAGGTTCAAAATGATATTACTTTAGTGTCCCCACTATAGAATTCACTTCCAGTAACTAATCGGGCTTTCTACAATGGGATGCACCAGTAGTATCAGTACATGGTAGACAATGTTGTTGGGGGTACAATGTGGGAAAAGACAGCCGAGGAAGTTTTTGATATCTATGAGATGTTGGGAGCCAATTCCTAACAAAAGAGTGTGAGAGGGAGGAAGGCTGTAGTGAATAAAATTTCTAGCAAAATTGAACTGACTTTTCAAATAGCCAAACTAACTAAGCAAGTCAGAATGCTAGTGACCAATAAGAATGCACCTACTAATGAGGTTTGTAGTAATTGTAATAATTATGGGCATGGGGCTAATGTTTGTTCTTCCTTTGATTCTTATGCAGGAAATGACATGGATCAAGCTAATGCCATGAATTCTTTCTAACCTAGGCAATAGAATGATCCTTATTCCAACACTTATAAATCAAGCTGGAAGAACCACCCAAATTTTTCCTGGAAGAACAATGAGCAAAACCCACCTCAGGTGTATAGAAATCCTAACCCTTACTAGTACCAGCATACAGATCCAAATCCTTAAAGAAGCCAGCCCATATACCTCTCTCAAAACCAACCTGGTCCCTCAAATGCACCTAGAAAACCCTCATTGGAAGAAACTTTGAATAATTTTATCATGACTACTTAAAAGAAGCATGAAAGGACGAATAGAATGATAGATTTCATTGAAGATTCATTTAAAAGATTGGAGATCCAAATTGGACAAATAGCTAAGGCTATTTAAGAGAATAGAAAAGGGAGATTGCCAAGCCAAATTGAACAACCAAAATCAGTCACTATTATTAATTGTAGTAAGACTTTTGATGGTGAACTAATTCAACTTCTGACTTGGATAATTTCTCTTTTCCAAGCACAATTGAGGATGAAAACAATAATTTGGAGTCACTTAAAGAAGAGACTCATAATGAGAAGAAGAAGAAGAAGAAGAAGAAGAAGAAGAATTCCAGAGCCTAAATTGCACAAGACACCTGAGCCCTATTGGCCCATATACCATTCCCTAACAGGCTTAGGAAGCATAAAAAGGATAAAAAATTTTCTAATATTTTTGCAATACTTTCTAATATTGACATTAACTTGCCTCTTTTGGATGTTGTCAGGAAGATCCCTTCATATGCTAAGTTTTTCAAGGAGCTACTCTCAAACAAGGAGAGATATGGGAAAAATGAGAAGATCATTGTGCCAGAGACAACTTGTGCAATTCTTAAGTAATATTTGCCTTAGAAGATGAAGGATCCAGGGAGCTTCATTATAGATATCACTTTAGGAGGTAGGAAAAAGGCGAAGGCTATGATAGACCTTGGTGCAAGCATCAACTTGATGCCCTACTCTGTGTATGAACAATTGGGCTTAGGAGAGTTGAAACCAACTACCATGTGCTTTCAATTAGTAGACAGGTCAATCAAATATCCCAAAGGTATAGTGGAAGACTTCCTCATTCAAATTGGTAAGTTAATTGTTACTGTGGATTTTATAGTGCTTGACACGGAGAATTCTCCTTTAAGGGATAAAAATCAGGTAATCCTTCTTAGTATGCCATTTATGGCTACCACTGACACTCTTATTGATGTTCGAAAAGGGAAATTGACTATGACTGTCCTTGGTGAGACAATCACACTTAAAGTATTTTATTCTTTAACCCATTCCTCTAGTTCTTCTCAGGAGTTTTGTTATATTGATTGATTGGACTCATGTGCTTATGACACTTGTTTGTAGAAAATAAAAGATGAGTTAAGTGAAGCTTCAGTAGTTAAAAGAGTGGATGTTTAGTTTGAGAGGGCTACACGCCCATCTTGAAACTAAACTGAAACTAAAAAGAGCAATAATGTCATGTCTCGACAATAAATGTGGCTCTTCTTGGGAGGCAACCCAAGTTCTAGTTTGAATTTCTTTTTATTTTCAACCTTTTTATTTGATTGATTGAGTTTTCATTTTTTTTCTTTTAGTGTCTAATCCCTATTTATCTTGTAGAAGTTGCATAATGAGGAGTATTGGAGGAGTTAATTATGGCTTTGGACTTTGAAGGTGATAAAAAAAAAAAAAGAGTTATGCAAATATGAAGAAGAATAGGTAAGTGTATTGGTTGTCTGCAAAATCATCATGACCACGTGACGACCATCACGAGTATGCGACGCTAGAAGTAGCTGAAGCCACTATCGCAGGCGCGACACTCGTCACGTGAACAGCAACCTGTCACGACCATGTGATGACCATTACGAGCACATGACATGACACGACACTGGCCTAGCAGTAACCCATCACGAGCTTGTGACATTGAGATTTCTATCATGGATAAATTCAAAAAGATGGCACACAAACCACCTCGCGTGATAAGCACGATGATGGCGCGGATTTGCACGAAGCCACTGATGAGAAATATGAGTAGACTGCTTTTAACAAATCAGGGCCTGCCACTAAGTTCAACTCTAACAGCTTTTTGATCGCTTCCCTCTACCTCAATGATAGATCTTTATCTCAGAGAAGTATTCTTTTACCCCACTCTTCATTTCAAGCTTCAATTTTTAGTCATTGAGGACAATACCTCTTTTAAGTGTGGGGTGGGAGTCTTATCCCTTGAGATGATTGTTTTGTTCGTTTCGTGAGTTTGTTTAGTTATGATTAAATATCTTTAGTTTTTTATGTTAATAGTTAATTTTTCAAAATTTGTTAGTATTTTGTGTGTGTGAAAAACTCTTTTACCAAATTTTATGCCAATTAATTCCTATGATAGCTAATGAATGAATGCTAAATTTTGCTATGAATAGAGTTATGTGATTAATAAGCTTAAAGTGATGAAATGCTTGTTAATGTGGTTACGTGTTGCTTTGAATATAAAGTGCTAGTAATTTAATTGGGCTATGAGTTTGTATAGTTAATGGCTATGCGTCAAAAGTCCAAACACTTGCATACCATCTTTTGTTTTCTTCGTGAGCTTTTGAGTCATACTAAGAGCAATTATCATTTTTAAGCTATCTTCTCATTCTTTCATGAGTTTTATATATTCAAATATGGTAAGATTACTGTAGAATTTGTATTCAAATACTGATTGAGACTGTATTGTATATTATCAAGGTGTGTACATGATAAAGGCACTAGGATTAACCCTTTTTTACTTTCTTTTGCAGCCTACCTTGACATTATCCCCTAGTTGACCACTTTGAGACTTATCCCTTTCTTTCATTGTTTAACCACATTATGAGTACCCAATTCAACCCTATTGTTTGTTTTTTCCCTTTTTGTTACCCTCGATCATAGGATTTAGTGGATACTTAGAGGCTAATACATAATAATTATACCTTCTATAGTCTGTTTATAATTGTATATGGTGAGCAGTGATAAGTGAAGTCAAGAGTTAGTAGTAGTTAGTCAATCAAATTATTGTTTACATCCCTTAAAAAAAGAGAAAAGAAAGAAAGAAAGTCAAAAGAAACAAAAAAAGGCAAATGTCGTGTTTATGAAAAGGAAAGCGAAATTTTTTCTAAAGTGTGATACTACTAACCCTGTTGAATTCACCTCAATGGCTATAAAAGTGAAATCAATTGATAGCCTATATTTTATTTGCTAGTATCATATGATTGATATGCCATATTTTTCTTCCTTTCCATACCTTTTTACCTTAGCCCCATTACAACCTATTAAAAGACCTCTTGATATGTGTCTTGATGATATTTTTGGCAGTGGAGATTGGATTAGAGTGCAAACCTATGGAAATGCTTACTATATTTTGAATGAGTGTTTGTTTAAAATTATTGCCTAAACACTTGAGAGAATTGAGAGACGTAAGGAGACAAGTGTGGGGTGATTGATGCATGCGCTTTTGATTGTGCAAATGACTAGCTTAATTAGATTGTTTCCTACTTTGTATGAGAAGTGGCAATAGACCATATTAAATCGATTTTGAATAAAAGTGTGAGTTTGCAATTAAAGTTGTTTTTAGCATGGTTAGTTATGGAACTATATTTTTGGCATAATGGGTGCATTAGTAAAGCTTAGGCTGATTGGACTTAAAATCGAGTAATGGAGTTGATTGCATGCGTGTTGTGTTTTTTATTTCCATAGTTATGAATTACTTGGGGACAAGCAATGTCTAAGTGTGGGGTAACTTGATGCGTCGATATTTGTTATAGTTTTATTAGGTGTTTTTTATTGCTTAGTTTTTTGTTTTATGTAATTTTTGGGTAGATTTGATATTTAACTATGTTTTTCTTGTTTTTAGGTTTTGGGTGGCAGAAAGGACATGGGAGGCATGTTTTGATGGTTGATTTGAGTTGTAGAGGTGTTTTAGATAACAATAGAGTCCAATGGAGGTGTTGAGGAAGTAAGAAAAGATTATTTGTGGAGAGAAGTTCATCGCGACCTCGTGACAGTTATCGCTTACTTGTGACAAAATGCAAGTAGTAAGCTACTGTCATGGGCATGACGCCTAGGCATCAATACAGCATTAATCCCTCGTGATGCCCGTCGCTTGTTCGTGACAACTGGAACATTGCAGATATGCGCATAACTGCCCAATCCTGACTTTTATTAGTTCTTTTGGTTTTTTCACTCCTATAAGAGGAGAACAACATATTTTGAGAGTTAAACTTAGGTTAGGACTCAAAAATTAGCAATTTAATTCATCCATTTCTCTTATATTAGGGTTGGCAAATTTTAGGATTTTATTAATCTTCTTCTTCTATTTACTTCATCCACACACCTAAGAGACCTCTTGGTGGGTAAGAATTCGTTCTCTAATAGACTTGTCGACAATAGAAGATTATTTTTGATTTTGAGGGTAGATTGGATTTGGGCTTGAAGGATTGGAGACCACCATCCTCCAAATTCCAGATTTGGTGACTCAAGAGAGCATCACAACCCTTCTTCTCAATTTCTGCTGTAATTTTAGTTTGACTATAAATGTTTCATTGATTTTTTTCATTATTTATGCTAAGCTAAATTCTTTTTGAGTACTTGGTTAGCAATCCCAATTTTGTAATAAACTCCCATTATTTTATCTAATGAATTATTATTTTCATTTCAATTCAATTGTTCCTTATTAATTTATAGTTTAATGATTTATTGGCCACCAATGATTGAATTAGGAATGAACATGTTAAGATTTGATTATCAGACACATCATCTTTAATCTAACCTAAAAATTGGATTGAGCATTGGTTAATCCATTGGTTTGATTAGCTAATGCATAAGGTGATCGCCATGAAATATTAATTCTATGAATTTAACGCTTGGGAGGGAATTTGAAATTAGGGGAGCGAAGCCGAGTACCTGTTTTATCAATTGATTTTATTCATTAATTTAATTTGCAATTTCATTTATAGCTTAATTACATTAGTTGTTAATCACAATTCAAATCAAACGGATTAGTGTGTTTAGGTTGCATTTCGTACTCGTTGGTAATTAAATGAATTAGGGATTTAAGCTAGTGATTCCTTACGAGATTGATTCCAAGAGGATACTTGTCATTCTACGATTGGCTCATGTACTTGAGGGTTAAACCTTGAGTTTACATCAACACTTCACTACAGTCGCGTATACTGAATTCTCATAATCCCTCCTTTAACCTTGATTTGTTAATGGACATGTGACTTGATCTAATAGAGGTGCATTCTAACGATCATTTTCATATGAATTTTGCTGTCGTGCTTAATTCTCATAAGTGCAAATAACTCCTTCGCAGAAAACTTGCAAGTGTGAGGTAAAATACGAACCCTATTGTATCTCATGGTGTATCTTCCAATTTTGTTGTGCAATTGTATTTCTAGAAGTGTGGTCATGATTCCATCATTGCATACACTATATGTGCTTCTCGATTGCACTTTATAGGACAGTTGTATGTTTTGAAAGATTGCTTAAGTAAATTATGTCTTATTGACTTGAAACTCCATATGCTATGAAAAATATACTAAACACAAATGTCAATTAAAAAAAGAGGTGAATCAACTTATGGTCAATAATATATTTTACCAAATACTAATATTAACCAGCTAATAATTAAATACTATTAATTATCAGCTAGTTGCTACACTTAAATGAAATACAATTTAGATCATGTTGTAACCAATTAGATTAAAAGCAAACAATTTTGTTTTAGTTAATTAGGGTTTTAATGAGGGTTCCATATGAGGCAATCTAGTAGGGCCATTTCTGGTAGTGTCTTGTGGTGAGAATCAATGTTACCAAAACCAGCCCGGCCCAATTGGTTGAACTGGGAACTGGCCACCAGGCTGGGCAGTTTTGAACCACAAAGGCCACCTAAGAACAGGTGAACTGGCTGGTTCAATAGTAAACTGATTGATCCGACCAAATTTGACTAGTTTTTCCGGTTTAATGAATTGAAAATTCATTCAAAAATATCACTTTTTGCATATAGTGTGAATTGAATTTAGTCCTTTAAATGTAGTTCTCAAACTTTTACCATTAGACCACTTGTGATATGTGGTTAAAATGGTCATTTTTTTTATATTAATTTCATCTATATTTACATAAAATTAACTATTTATAAAATTACTTATATTATTGAAAAGAGATTAATATAAAATAAATATTTAATTTTTTATATTTTTATTGAAAGTAAAACTATGACAAATAAATAATTCTTGAAATTATTTGATGTTTTTGAATTATAAATATTATTATCAATACATAACTATGTATTATATTATCAATAATTCAATATATAACTATGCATTAATTTAATTTTTCATAAAAGTATTAACATTATTTAAGAAATATATATTTAATAAATTTGTATTACTAATATATATCATGATAAAATTATTATATAAATTATTTTTAAAATTAGTTATTTCAATATAAAATATTTTACTTGAGAAATAAATGTATGTTGAATATTATTTGTTACAAAATATTATTTATTATAATTTTTTTAAAAATAAAAACATATAGATAAATAAATTACATTATTTTTAAAAATAATATATATATATATATATTGATATTATTATACTTGAAAATATTTGGAAATATATTTATATATCAATTTGAATTTCAATATTTAATATTTTGAACATATTATTGTGTATGAAATATATTTAATTTAAATAATTTTTATTTTACTATGTATAAAATATGTTAAATATTATATTTTATAAGAATTTTATATAGATCGATTTGATTTTAAACCTATAATCTGCTGTCTTTTTCGATTCATTGATCGAACCGATTTTTACAATCTTAGTGCGGATACCCTCTTTACTAATTTGTCTCCTACTAGGGTTGTGAGTGGCTTTTTAATTAAATAAGTAAAAAGGAAAATATATTTAGTTGTATAAGTAAAATGTAAAAATAATTTCTCATATACTTATAGAGAAGAAGTGGGTGTCAACTACACAAGATCGATAGTCATAGAGTTGATTACTGTGCCACCACTTATAATATCGACCTTACAAAGAACTTATAATGTCGACCTTACAAAGAACTATGCAATGCTGGAATCTCATAGGCTTTTTATGCAGGGAAATCGCTAGTTACACTAGCAACTTGAGGTGTTCAAATACGCACCAATCCGAACCAAAACCGCAGGTTTAAAAAATATAATGGATTGTATTGTATTGTATTGTATTATATTATATTTTTTTCAAACCGCATTTTGTAAATTGGATTGAATTTTATATTTCAATTTGTAAATTGATCTACAATCCACACAACCTCTATATATATATATATTTGTTCATATGTTTTTATATCCATAATGCAACACTAAAATTATAAATTTTTCTAAACTCTAATCTATTATAATATATCATTACATTTATTTTTATTTTATTAAAAAACTAAAAGTAATAATTTATATTTGTTTATTGGTTGTGAGCGTGTGGCATGAAGAGAAAATGGAAGTGTGGGCGGCAATGGAGAAGAAAGGAAAATGACGCTGCTAATGATTCTTAACTAACGTAGATTTTTAACTCAGGTAATAATATCGTTTGAGCTTTCTTATTTTTGGGCCTTTCTACTTAATTGGAATCATTTAAATATTGTGATTGTCTAGTTGCATTTTTATTTTATTTTTTTCTCATTGGATTTGGTTCGGTTTGTATTTGATTTCTACTCTAGTTCAAGTAATTTCCTCTTTTCTCTTTCTATATTTAACTCTGCCTCCACTCTACTTTGCTTGGCAAGGATTTTATAACTTTGAAAATTAACTAAATGGTTAACTACAGGTGTAAAAAATGGAAGACAAATTTGATGGTTGCACAGAAGGCTTCTTTGAGGAAAGACTTCCTAATACTGATGAGGATGATATTGTGGATGAACCTGTAACAAATAAGGATCCTTCAACAAATAAATCTGAGAAGTCAACTACTGGTAAATATTCTCTTTCAATCCCTACAGAAATACCTAGAAAGAGGACTAGAGATAGTAATGATTTTAAAAAGTTATCTGCAATATGGGATCATTTCACAAGAAATCAAGATCTAAAAAATTTTAGAGCCTCTTGCAATTATTGTGGGCAATCTTATGCTGCTCATCCTAGAAAAAGTAGGACTAGCAATTTGTGGGCACATATATATAAGTGCAAAAAGTATCCAGCAAATATGGCACTTGATAAAAAGCAAAAAACTTTATGTTTTGAATCTAAAGGAGATATTAGAGATGGCGAAAAATTCAATTGTACTCTTAAGGTGATAAAATTTTATGTAGAAGAGGCTAGGAGAGATTTAGCAAAGATGATCATAATTGATGAATTTCCATTTAGAATGGTTGAGGGTGAGGGGTTTAAGGCTTTATTGAGGAGATTGGAGCCTAGGTTTAATATTCCTAGTCGCATAGCCATAGCTAGAGATTGTATGAAATTGTATAATGAGAAGGTGAAGTTTAAAAAGGTACTTAGGAGACAACGTTTATGCTTGACTACCGATACTTGGACATCCATTCAAAATTTCAATTACATGTGTTTAATGGCACATTGGATTGACCAAGATTGGAAGTTGCACAAACATGTTTCAAATTTTTGTTAAGTACCTAATCACAAGGAAGAAACAATTGGAAAAGTAATTGACAAATGTTTAGATAATTGGGGGGTGGATCAAATCTTAACAATCGCAGTTGATAATGCAACATCAAATGACTTGGCTATATCTCATTTAAAAGAACATTGCAATTGGAAGAATGTTATCTTGGAAAATAAATATTTACATGTGAGATGCTCAGCACATATACTTAATTTAATAGTGCAAGAGGGATTGAAAGAATATAATGATTGATTGTTGAGATTTGCAATGCCAGTAGATATGCGAGGGGCTCTCCAAGTAGGTTGGAAACTTTTAAGAAGTGTGTTGATAAAATGAAAATTTCTAGCAAGGGTTTACTTTGTCTTGATGTGGAAACAAGATGGAATTCTACTTTTCTAATGTTGGAAATGACAGAAAAGTTTGAAACTGCATTCATGAGACTTATGAGGAATTAAAATATAAAAAGTACTTTAAGAAAGAACATGTAAGAGGGCCTCCATTAAAGGAAGATTGGGATAATGCAAGGTGTTTTGTGCAGTTTTTGAAGTTGTTTTATGATGTGATTCAAATTTTCTGGATCTTTGTATGTCACACCATATATTTTTTTAAAAGAGATTGTAAATGTTCAAAGGGCTTTGAGAAAAATGGCTTCTAGTGGTGATAAGCTTTTGGCTCCTCAAGCAAGAAAAATGCAAATCAAATTTTCCAAGTATTGGGAGAATTTTAACAATATGAATCAATTTTTATGTGTTGCCATTGTCCTTGATCCTCGTAATAAGATGAAATATGTTGAGTTTTTCTTTGGAGAGATATATGATAAGAGTATGGCAACAAGTTTAACGACAAAAGTAGAGAGTGAATTGCATGAATTGTTCAATTTTTACACTTCAATGCATTCCAATTTGATGAATGATCATAGTAAGAGCCCAAATGTTTATTCACAATATGACTCAATGGCCATTGATGATGGGGATGGTGACATGGGTGATGCATTTCTTAAAAAATTAGAGGAAGAGTCATCGGTTGAGAATAAAACTGAGCTAGATAGGTATTTGATGGAGCCTTGTGAACAATTGGTGAAAGAACACAATATATTAGATTGGTGGAAGCTTAGTGCTTCAAAATTTTCTATCCTTTCAAAAATTGCGAGAGATGTCTTAGCAATTCCAATTTGAACGGTTGTCTTGGAATCTACTTTTAACACAAGTGGAAGAATTATTGATCCATTTTGAAGTTCATTGGCTCCTAAAACGGTGGAAGCTCTAGTGTGTGCACAAAATTGGTTGCGATCCGAGACTATCCTTTTGACTTTCAAGAAATGATGGATGATATAGAAAATTTTGAAGAAATCGCACAAGGTAATGAATTTTTCTTTTTTCCTAGAAAAGAAAACTTATCTTTTTGATGCACAAGTTCTAACACTTGTACTTTCTTATAGAAATTTCCAGGCTTAGTACAATTACCTCAACTAATGATGAAGTTGAAGAAGAATATGATGAATGATAAAAGAGGTAAATGACATTTCTACTGTATTAATATTTAATTCAACTTAAAAAAAATCTGAATTTTTTGTACTTATTTTTATTGTAGGTTATGTTGAATTCTTGGTGCTATTGATCTTCAATGGAGATTTGATTATAGTTTGTTGCTGTATTTTCTTTTGAGAAAATTTCTATTTTAATTTTTATAGTATGAATTGTTATTAAGTACTTTATGACTTATGTAGTGAACTAAATATTTGTGAGACATTATGGATGTTTGTGTGTGAGACATTATTATTATTATTATTATTATTATTATTATTATTATTATTATTATTATTATTATTATTATTATTAAATGTAAAAACTATATAGAATTAAATCACAAACCGATTCAATTCAATCCACAATTATAGTTTGGATTGAGTTGGTTTTTGTATAGTCGTGGATTGAGTTAGATAAAAAAATTTTCAATCTACATATTGTGGATTAAATGTTATATCTAATATGTACCAATCCGTTCTGCAAACACCCCTACTAGCAACCATTGTGTGTTTATAGCCCCATGTATTTTTTCGGTAAGGACAACTATATGCATTTAGCTTAATTCATACGGAGGTCCTTGAATTTTTCTTTTGTTTTTTCAATTTGCTCCTTAGATTGGTTTTTGGACTTGATTTCTCCTTAACGTCATTTTTTGGACCAATTTGTCTTTTCTAATATTTAAAAAACGTAATATGTGGTCATCTTATGTTGACACGGCCGTTAAAAAGTGAGTTGAGACGCAATCAACTTTTTAACTGTATGTTAGCATAATATCACTTTGTTTTGTTTTTGAAATGTTAGAATGGCAAATTAGTTAAAAAATGATATTTAGAAGACAACTAAATTCAAAAACTAATTTAGGGGGCAAACTGTGAAAAAATGAAAAATTCAGGGACTTCATATGATTTTTCCGTTGCATATATATCAAATCATACTGTTAAGTTTCACAAAAAATAATCCGTGGTGGTATATATACACAGTTGAGTTTGTAGTTCCTATAAACTTCAATATTCCAAGTTTTTTTTTTCTTTTTTGGCGTAAATCATGCCCTTGAAGTTGTTTATCAAAGTAACAAAAAAAAAAATCAATTTGGACAGCTTCTAATATAATTAATTTCACTCTGTACCATAATTAAAAACAAACGGAAAACTAATATTAAAAAATATGTAAAAATATGTGAACCAAGCTTTGAATTTTCACCTATTATAGCTAAGTGTTAATTCACAAAATAATTTAATTACCAGCTGCAATTCTTAAGCACAAATCATGAGTTGCTGAAAAATTAAGCTACCCTAAATATTTTAAAGTAAACTTAGTTTGGGAATTAAATGATTTAACTATGAATTCAATCAACTTCGCATTTAAAGATATCCTTAATGATGATGATAGAGTGTTCGACCACAAATTGCTCTTACTCATTTCCCCTTAATCAAACAAATTTCAAATATCAATTAGATCTTTAATTATTGAGTCGTACTAATGTTTATTCTTCCCTATGGGCATAGGGTCCATTATTCAATAAGATAAAGAAATATTTTGATAAATTTTAATCTAACTTGTTAATATTTCTTTCCTTTTGTTTTGATCTGCTATGGCTTTTGAAGTTATAGTGGATTAGTGAATGTGTATAGCCTTACCCCCTTGTTCGAGAGGGAGAAAATAAGGGAGATGGAAAATATAGAGGTAAAATAAAGAATATTTTCATTCTCTCGTTAGGAAAAAAAGTGAAAATATTGAGGACAAGAGAAAATATTCTTATTTTCATCTCTTTCTTTACTCTCCAAAATAGGGAGAATGGGGAAGATTTTCCTCTTTTAACATGAAATGGTATTTTTATCCTTCATTTAATTTTAATTTTTTTTGAAATAAAAAGCAAAATAATAAATTTATAATATTATTTTCTTTCATTTACTTTCTTATTTGATTCCGTTTAAACATAATAAAAAAATAAATTTTATTTTTTTCTTTCTCCACCTTCTTATTTTATTTCAAACCAAACATAAAAAGAAGAAAATAAAAGTAATTTGACTTGCTTGTTTTTCTCCCCCGTGGAAAAGTTTCCAAATAGCGGACATGTCTTTTCAAACATATTTTATATTACTTTTGCCCTGTTCGAGATTTATATGTAAGTATCGTTCATACGATTGCACAATAATTGAAACTATGACTCTTGATCTTGGGCAATTGACACCCACTTTCCCTCAAGCTGTCAAAAAATTATATATAAAAAAATATTTTTACATTTTCTTTATATAAGTAAATAATTTTTTTTTTCTTTTTGCTAATTAAAAAGCCCGGTTGTGAGGATCCTGTTGGTGCTTAAGCGCTAACATTGAATAGTTTTCCTGCTTTGTTGTGTGCTAATTACCAGTCCCCTGGTAGTAGTTGATGCTCTAATCATTTGTCATGCATGCTAATTAAGAGGATTAATTTTATCAACAATGACTTTATTTTTTTATAATTTTCAGAAAAAAAGTTATTGAATTTTTTGCTTCACAAAAATCTCTAAACAATTTTTTTCTCATAAAAATAACTTCTAGTGAGTGAGGCTATATCAACCACTGGAAAATTGACGTGATTGTTATGTTGTGCTGAATTTGTCTGTTAGGATATTTCTTAATTAATGGTATTTAGGAAAACTAATTACAATTTTAGTATTTTTTTTTGTGAAATTTACAGATTTGTGGTGGTTTCAAAATTATTTCTAAATTTGTGGTGTGATGTGCCAGTTGGAGTGGCAAGCGAAAGACGAGAATGCTAGTTGGACTGAGGCACTGGTCGTGCGCCACTTGGAGTGGCGCACGTCTACGTGGCAGGCGTGCGCCACTTGAAGTGGCACACAAGGTGCGCGCCACTCCAAGTGGCACATGCCTACGTGGCCTGGCCACTCCTCTCCTCCCTCCTCCTTCCGTTTCTCCGTATTTCCTGTTATTTACCAAATTTATTTATTAAAATTTATTAATTATTTTTTTAAGTAAAATTTAATAAAAATTAAGTAAATTAAATTAATAAATATTAAATTAAAGTATTTAGAATTTAAAAATACATAAAGTAATAATAATTAAGTTAAAATTTTTTTAAAATATATAGAAATCCATAACTACTCGTTATTATTATTTGTTAATTAAATTTAACTTAATTAATACATAAATAAGGATACAATTTATAATAGTTAGAAATTGATAAATAAAATTTACTATAAATTAATTAAATTTGATAATGTAGAATTTAATTATGTATTAAGTAAAATATATGGAATAATAATGTACAATATTTATGTTCCACAACGCCGATTTCTTCGAATTTGTTATCGAAGTCCTCTATTTCGTCTAGCATCGATTCTTCGAGCACTCATATCCATCAAGCTAGAATTTTGTGTCTGATCACCACCACTACCACCATGTACAAGACAAAAAATCAAATATATCATTATAACACGAAAAATTTATTTAACCAAAAATACATAACTCATTACTTTTTTTCAATAATTTCGGGTATATGTTTTATAATTTTTAATTTCTTGGTAAAATTAATTACCGAAAAATATTAATAAAATTTACCACCATAATCTAATGAATCATAATCTAAACCCATTGAAAAAAAAAAAAACAAATCTTGTAACGATAGATCAGAGAAATGGAAGAAAAGATAAATGAAATTTGATAACAGAAAGAAAGGAAGGAAGAAAGGAGGAAGTGCAGAGGAAGAGATAAGAGGAAGAAATAAGAATGAGGCATATTTATTTTGCATGCTTGGTTCACGGGGTCTGGAGGTCTGAAAATAGACTAATTTTGCATGCTTGGTCACGGGTCTGGAGGTCTGAAAAGAGACTGAAAAATTGGGCTGAAGATTCCTGAAGGAGGTGTGCCAGTTGGACTGGCGCACCATAAGCAGTGCACATGCGCCACGTGGCGCACGAGGTGTCACGTGTTGCCACGTGGCCCACAGCTTATCATATGGTGAAATCTTGTTCTTTTCTTTTCATTTCCATGTAGAACCGAAGGGTGCTATTATTTTCAATCTTCAATGGGGGTAACCTTCCTTCATATTTCATTATCATTGTTTCGTCCCTTTCAATTTTCAACTCTTTCACAATCATTTAATAATTGCAATCATTTGGGAGTAGCATTCCTTGCACATCAAAGTTGACATAGTTGTTGTTTGCATCCCAAAATCCTTTGTAATGGATAAATACTAATATGGAATTCATACTAAAGTTGACATAGTTGTTATTTGCCTCCCAATAGCCTTTCTAATGGATAAATACTAATATGAATCCATACCTACAAAATATATATATATATATATATATATATGGTCCAATGGTAATTTAACTAATCAATGTTATTAATATACTTATTTGAATAAATACAACATATATTCAGAAAAGTTAAGTATATTATTTTAATATATATATATATGTTGCATATTATTTTATTTATACATAATTGATAATACACTAAATTAAATTAAATGCATTTCCAGCCATCTTTACATGCAATAATTTCTTATGATATATAAAATTACAAACACAACAAAAAATTATATTAAATCTTTGTTGCCATAATTTCCGATGCATCAAATATATATGTTGTATATTATTTTAACTATACATATTTGGTACTAAAGCATGCGTTCAACAATATTCACATATGATAATTATTTCATATGAAAATGAGTCAATGACGTATATATCAAAACAAACACAACAAAATTTCTTATTAAAATTTGGTTGGACTAATTTATTTAACATGTTGGTTTATATCAAAAAATTAAAAGAATGTATACTTACTTTTTATTTACTGAAGCTTTTGCACTAATACAGACATATATTGAATTTATATAGAAGTTTACAATAATTTGCCGTCCTTCTCCATTGAATTTTCTTCAACAAGCAACTTTATATGTAGTATGCTGCACATTTTTTTTTATGTTTATTTGAATGTATAGAAATTGGATAATATGTAATTGTTGTGTAATAAAAAAGAGTGATTCTAGCAATTAAAAATTATAATATTAATTACAAAGCTGTAATTAATGATAAAAATGTATTTTTCCTAAATAGATCCTTAATTTGGGAGATTTAAACTATTAATATAACAATATATGATTTGCCACGTATACTTTCAAACCGCCGGTAATTTTTAATTTGCGATGCGAAAAAAATATTAGATATATAGAAAGTAATTTTTGTTTCCATTTTCCTAATTTTAATGAATGGTTGGGTCCATGTAATTTTTATGACCCATGAACAGCCCTAGAACTCAATGGTGAGAAGCGAACAAGGAGCGAGGAGGAGAAGGAGGAGGGAGAAAACGACGAGATATCGAAGAAGCAGAGGGTCGATAAGTCAGTGGTGGAGGGGGAGAGATTGGAGAAGCTTTAGGGGGAAGGGAGAAGGAGAGATTGGAGATTCAGCTCATCAGTAGAGATTCGCCCAGCTCCTGGTACACTGACCCTTCTTTTTTTGTTTTTTGATTTTGAGCTCCATCGCGTTTTCTATGGAGGCTGGTAGTCAGTAGGTTAGTTCTACTTTTCTCTTTTTGGAATTTTAAATCAAAGAGGAAATTATTTAGAAAAATTTATTGTAATTGCATGTCAAATTTCAGGAATCGTTGAACAGATAAAGAATCCTCGGGACTTCTTGACTGGAAGGTACAATCAATTACCGTTTATCTTGTATTTGTATAATTTATTGTTAATATAAATAATAATTTTAAATATAAAATGGAAAATAAATATAACTAAATAAAAATAAATTATATAAATTGTATAAATTAAATAAATAATATATTACATTTAGCGACTATAATTATTGTCGCTAAAATTTATAGTGCAGAATTAATTATTTAATATGTTATATATTCCGCGGCCATATTTGTCGTCGCTAATATCATCCAGAAAGTTGTAATTGCTATTAGCATTTACTACAAAATTGTGGTTGCTATTTGAATCTGCTACCAACATTTCTGCTACTACAAATTGTCGTAGCTATTTTTAACTTTTTTTTTTTTTTGGTAGTATTTTGAGTGTAAAGAAATAGAAAGATAATCTAAAGAATCAAATATGTATACAAAGAATACAAGATTTTACTTGGTTCACCAAAGCACAAAGCAAGACTACTCCAAGACAGGATTTTATTTCTTTGTCCAATCCACTATCACAAGACAGAAGATTTCAAGATACAACAAAAACATAAAACATAAAGCTCTCTCTCGAAGATCAAACCCTCTTGATCCGTTCCAAACCCCAAGAACCAAAGAGAAAGCACGAAGAAGAAAAGAAAACACATCTACCTCTCACATACCTAAAAAAACACCCTTATATACTCTCTAAGACCTAATCCTAAGGAGACCGGCCAAATAGACCCACTGGGCCAAAAGCCCAAAGATACAAACTCCACATATAAGCTCAAGCTCATGCCCATATTAGTTTTGAGTCACCCATTACAAATCTCCACCTTGACTCATAGCTAATCCTAAGTGAATTACACTAAGAAGCAAAACCCTTAGATAATCACCAATTCACAGAAAAAACTAAGTCTTCATTACTCCAAGCATGCTGAGTGCAGTTTGGAACTTGATTACTGGAACAATTTTGTGAGAACATCTGATGGATTTGAAGAGTTTGATATCTTCTCTATAGAGACATCACCACTTGCCACAACATCTTTGATGAAGTGTAACTTAACATCAATGTGCTTTGTCCTCTCATGATATACACTGTTTTGCTCATGTGAAAAACACTTTGAGAATCACAGTAGTTTGATGCTCTTATGTGCAAAACCCAGCTCAGAAATTAGGCCTTTGAGCCAAAGTGCCTCTTTGATAGCTTCTGTTAAAGCTATATACTCAACCTCAATGGTTGATAGTGCAACATTATGTTGTAGACTTGATTTCCAGCTTATGACATTTTCACCAAAGGTAAAACAGTAACCAGTTAAGCACCTCCTTTTATCCACGTCAGTTGTGAAATCAAAGTCACAGTATCCAACTAAAGAGAAAACATTAGCGTCAGATGAACCATACATCAGACCTACTATATCAGACCCCCTAAGATACCTTGCAAGACTTACCCCATATGCTTGCCAATGATTTTTTTTAGGATTGCTCATATATCTACTCACAAGACTTACCCCAATATGCTATGTCTAGCCTAGTGCAGACCATGGCATATATACATCATGCTACCTACTAGACTATGGTGTGGAATTCTTATCATATAATTTGCTTATTCAACAGTGAGAGGCTTGGTCCTGGCAATAAGTTTGAAATGGGCTCCAATTGGGGTTGAAACAACTTTCCATTTGTCCATCGTTTTTGTTTAGAAGCTGATTTCTTGCGGGTTATTGTAGTCCATAGTGCTTCCTCCTCTTCAGTCGCATCTGCCCATGAAATTTTACTTCCTTGTTCGGATGTCTCTAATTGCTCCTCAGTGTCTAGTAGTTGGTCTTTATCTGTCACTACCACTTGTTGCTCAGCAGGTGCATCGTCCCCTTGCCGGTCAGATGTGGGATCCGCTTGATTAATTGCACCATTCATTTGATTATCAGGTATCACATCAACCTCTGCTGCATTCTTTTCAACGTTGTCTGTATCTTGCAGTAATTCCACGTGTGTTTCTTCCTCTGTTTCCCCTACACATAAAGTTACTTCCTCGGCAGCCAAAACCAACCCCAAGTCAGTTCGAAGACTGGTGCAAGCATTAGAAATACGCACATCAGCATTCGTTTCTAGAACCCACTATTTTTTCGGCTTGGATATCTCCTGTGTTTCCGTCCCTGACTTAGGTTTGTCTATCAACTCCTTGTTACACCAACATGCTACTAGTAGATGTCCAATACTGACAAATGTATTACAGAATTGAGGCAAATTTTCGTAGATTACGTCAATAAAGAAACTCTTCCCCGTTCTCTCAATCAACAAGGTTTCAGGCAATCTGCAATCTATTTGAAAGATCAACATCGATTAGCATACATGCATAATGCGCAAACTCACCTTTTGCAGTAACACTGTCAATACGCAAAGGCACACCCACTCCTTTAGCTATATCTGATAAAATCTGACAATGCCAATATTCCCACGGAAGCTTATAAAATCGCACTCATACTTGTGCAATAGTAGTTTTTTGTTCATAAGGGTCGAAATCAGGAGTCCAATCGTAGAATTTCACGTTTTAGCGTTAATGAACCTCTCCCCCAAACCTTGGCTTTATCTTGAGATGATTCAAACAATAAGTAGTAATACCCTCTCCCTAAGGAGATATGACACCAATTCTTTGCCAAACCCCATATATTGATGATAACTTGTGCTTCAAGTCTTCATTCTTCCTCGGCGAGTTTCCTTTCATAAGCTCAAATCTTCCAATCAAGCATGCATGGGGCATTTTCTCAAAAGAGGGTATTTTAACAAAATATTTCCCATATTAGGGTAATTATTTTAGAAATTCTCAATATAACGTAGTTTTGGCTGGGTGGTAGTCAAAATAAATACTGACCGCTTTTTGAGAAAGCGGTCAGTTTTAAAAAAAAAAAAATATGTTCGTTTTTTTAAAAAGAAGACAGTTTTGCTTTTTCACTCTAAATCTGTTATTCACTCAAAATTAAAAAATATATTTCAAAACACTCTAAAATGAGAATTTTCACAAATATCACCCTAAATTGATAAATTTTTTTTGTTATTACCCTAAAATAGGAAATTGCCCCTGAATCTCATTCAATCTCTCTTTATACAAATCATCATTGATCTCAATGGAGATATAGCCCTGGCATCTGTCCTTGGTGCTGGCAACAAAGATGAGGTGCTAGTTACTGCTAGGATTTCTTGGGTTCCCCTAAACGTGGCGATTCCTTTTGTGCATGGAAAGAAAAGAGATCTTTGTGTCCAATATAATTCCATCAGAACTTGCAAAATTCAACCGGCCAAAGCCAGCCGGAACGTGGAGTAGATCACGTTGATGAGGGCTTAGGAAAACCCTAGCTGCCCTACTCAGGTTATACTATATTGTTAGTAAAGTATAGTAATTAAATTTTATAAAAAAAATAGTAATTAAAATGAACCAAGAACAAAGTATAGTAATTAAAATAGAAAAAAGAAAACAACAAATAAATGATAAAAATGAGAAATGGAGAATCATCGACATACCGAAAGAATAGCATTAATGTGATCTTTGGAGAATTGAATCCCATCAGCAGATTCATTTTGTGATCTCTCCAACTCTAACAAAACATCATAATATATTCTATTTAATAATATTTAATCTTATCTATTAATTTGTTTTTTTTTTCTTTGAAACTTCTATTAATTTGTTTTTCAATAACTATTTTAAGACCACTCTAATATAATTTGTTACACATAAAATTCGTTATGTAGAATCTAAAAAATTAAAGAGTCGAATAAAATTACCTCAAAATTTTTAAATAATATAATATAAATTTTTTTCTAAAACAATTAATTAAAAATTTCAATTTGTAGACCTTCTAATTTTTCAATCCGAATATGTGTGTCCGTACAATTTGTATGATGATAATAACGATGACGATTCCTTTAATCTTTAAAATTTAAATAGTTTTAGTTTAGGTGGTCAAAATTAGTATGCTATGAGTGGAGAATTATTGAATCGCCCAAGTCCCAATGATCAGGGTTTTGTATGTACACTATAATATATTGGTCAAATATCATCAACTATATGTCTGATTTACTTCGACATCTATAATATTAAAATAATTATTTTAACTTCAAGATAAAATTTGTTCTAAAATATAATAAGATTATACATCAACAACCTACCTGCCTTATTCCTATAATAATTATAAAATGTCCCATCTATAAATTATTTTAATAGTAAAAAAATGTTTTCCTTTATGATATAAAAAATTTTAAATTAAAATCTATAATTAAAATATGCTATACCGACATTCATTTTCTTATGAATTTTTCACTATACACTTCTAATGCATACAAATATATATACATTTTTACTTATAAAATATCATTGATTAAAGTACGTGCTTTATAAAAAAGAAAAAAAGAGATTTCTTTTCTCATTGAAACTGGAAGTATCTTATGAAAAGTTCATAAGTATTGGTAGTATTTCTTTTATTATAAATTTTATCTGTGGTCATCAAAATTTCTGAATAATGTAATAAATCATGCATGATTTATTCACTATATGGTAATGGAAATTTTTGTAATAAACTTCTTGTCATGGGTCGATTTCTCGCTCTTAAGCCTGTTTTAAGTTCAGTCTGCCTGTTCTTCCTCCAAATGTATAAAACAGACATATTATGCTCCTTTTCATATTTTCTAATATTACATAAGGCATCTGATATGTATTTTATTCCGATCAATAAAGACGATATATATATATATATATATATATATATATATATATATCCTTCAAATTATTTATAATAAAATAAGCATAAAAGAAATATAAAAAAAGGCCTTTAATGCCTATATTAATAAGTTGTCGAAATATGATTGATGATTCACAAAACCAAAAGTAGTGAACATATTGTAAACTTTGCTGCCATGGCTGAAAATACTAATTCCAAATGGGAAGGTACCAACGCGGCAGAGATAAAAGGGGTGACAGCAGATCAAGTATGGCCACTTGTGGCGGACTTTTGCAATATATACAAATGGTTTTATGGTATCGATAAATGTTATCGAGTGGAGGGAGAGGAAGGCAAGCCTGGGGCGGTCCGCTACTGTGGCGCCACCTCACAGACATTCTTCGACACCGACGGTAGTAAGCAGACCACCGTCACTTGGGCAAAAGAGAGATTGTTGACTATTGAATCAAAAGAAATGTGTCTGAGCTATGAGATTGCTGAAAATAACATGGGAATAACGTCATATGTGGCCAGCTTCAAAGTATTGCCCGACGGCGAAGATGGATGCAGGCTCGAGTGGACATACACTGTGGATCCGATTGAAGGGATGACATTGGAGAATTATAAATTATTTCGTACTACATATCTCGAGAACTCTGCTAAAAACATTCAAACTCTACTCTCTGCCTCTGGGTGAATGCTTTCACTAATGGGATTTGATAATCACGTTAATAATCCTGTTTGTTAATTTCATTTGGCTTCCGTGAATTCCCCTACTAGAATCATGTGGTGTCTCTTTTGTTAAGCATCTTGCTGTGAGGGTTTATGCCTCCTTGTTGTACTAAATAATAAATGTACTAGTAATATATAATAAATAATCTTGCTGTACTAAATAATAATTGTACTAGTAATAAATAATAAACAATATTGTTTGTAATGTGATTTTGTTATTAATGAATTATTAGAGATTTTTTAAGAATATAAAACTTCTATTATGAGAGATTTTTTAAGTCCTTTTTGAATTTTCATATTTTATCTTTCTATATTCTGTTTCTACTTAATGATATAATTGCTAATTCTAAAATTACAGATAATTAAATAGAAAAATAATATTGTTTGATATTTTTTTGTTAAGAAATTTATATCATGGTCAAATAATTAAGAAAAATTAAATTTATTTGTTTGTTCCAACTTTATGTAGTGATAATTACCATTTCAATCTTTTTCTTTGGTGAAAATTATCCTTTCAATCTTTAATATTTAAATAATTTATGTGCTCAAAAGAAGCCATGTACTTTGAGATCTGTAAAATAAAATAATTATTTTAACAGTAAAAACATAATTTATGTCCAATATTTTTCATGCAACTTGTCAAAGATCAACAAGCTGATTCTTGTAATAATTATAAATATTATTTAGTAATATTTAATCTTATCTATTTTTTAATAACTATCTAGATCACACTAATATAATTTATTATATTGAAATAAATTTAAGAGATTTTTATCCTATAACAATTTTAAAATTTCCCAGCAATGAATTATTTGAAAAATGATCTTAAAAGTAAAAATAATCTATGGAGAAAATATATGCATGTAATAAGTAATTTATAAGAAGCAAATTTTTTCATTATTTAATTAATTTTTTTAGTCAATAAAGAGTTTATTTATGAGAAGAAAATTTTAAATTTGAATATTTTTATCATTATTCATCAATGAATTTAATATTTTCTTAGTGTGCAGGAACAGATTCATTGTTTACTCAGCCTTATAATAAAATAAGAAAGAATTTAAAATTATTAAGGTGGTCAAAATTAGTATGCGCTTGGTGCACAATTACTGAAAACCGAATCGCCCAGACATCTGTCGATTGTTTGTCCAGTATATATTTACTTAATTATTTAGCGTGCAACTCGTGAAAATTAAAATATAACTGTTATTTTATAACAAATTTAAAATTTTATTTATTTATTACTTTTATACAATAAATTTGAATAATTTTTTCAATTTTATTTTTAATATTATATATAGAATTTAAAAATTGTTTTTGAAAAATAAATTTAAAAATCATTTATTACAGTCTTAGATTAAAGGTTAAATTATAAAAAAAAAATTACTGAACTTGTACGTTTATATAAAAAATAATATGTAATTTCAATTTTTTCAAACAAATGAATAAACTTTTAATATGTTATCAATATAAATATTTCACTTAATTTGGTAAAAAAAAAAATTACTGATTTATCTTAATTTTTTAGTAATAATTTTTTTTTCTAAGTAAATTGACTTATTAGTGCCTTATAAGTATTTTATTTACTTATAGACAAAAAAAAATATTAACATTTCAATAGTAATAATGTTGATTAAGCAGTTTATTTGTCATAAATTTTAGACATGTCAGCAATTATTTTTTGCTAAATTGTCCAGCATATTTAAATTGCTAAATTGTCAAAAATTTATTCATTTAATTGGATGAACTGAAAGTACGTATTATTTTTTATTTAACCCTATAAGTTTTTTTTTAACTTTTATTTTTACAATTTAGCATAGATAACCATGTAAGGGTAATTTAGTTTAAATACCACTTATCTCAACTTGTATTATTTTACTTGTACTTTAATGTAAGTTGAATAAAATAAATAAACAGATGAATAAAGTACAAGTATTTTATACAAATTAGGTAAGAATTGAGATAAAAAGTATTGGGATAAAATTGCATTTCTCTTTAATTTAACTACTCATTTTTTTTCCTAAACTTAAGACTAATTAATAACTTCTTACTCATCATAAAATCACTAAAGTGAGTTAAAAATGGAACAGAGGGAGTATATAGTAAGCTTACAAATACAGATTATCAATGGACTATAGGATTTGGCTGCAAAAATACAAAGATTAGACTGGAAAATCGCGTGTTGCTTATTTAAACTTAAGGATAATTTCAAAAAAAAAAACTATTAGTTTATTGAGTTTTCCAACTGATTACATATAAGGTTTTTTGGTCAATTAGATACCTAACTTTTGAAATTTGTTTCAATTGAAACTTCCATCCAAACTCAAACTGCAAATAATTTTAAAAAAATTTTGTAATGTATTTTTTCAAGAAAATCTGTCTTCTTATGATTTTTAGTAATTCAAAAAATTTAATGAATTTCATTCTTTAACTCAAATTATACTACCTATAACTCAAGGTAAGTAAATTTATGAATGTTAGTAAACTTAGTAATTTAAAAAATTAATTGATGCATGAACAAAAAAAAATTAATTCTAAAATAAACAAATACCAAGCGTCTGAGGAGTTATATAACAAAATTTACTAATTTTTAAATTATTAGAATTCTTAATGAAATTTTTTTTATAAAAAAAATTAGTCATTGATTAGAATTTTTCATAAAAAAAAAAAATTGATTAAAGGTATTCAATTAAGAAAATTTATAATATTTTAAATTAAAAAACAGAGAAATGTTAGGCATTCATTCAAAATTATCCCTTAACTACTACAATACTAATGAAGTATTTGAGATTGTTGTTGAGTATCATAAAAGCAGATTTTGAATTTTTTTTATTTAATTGACTAATTTTTTTATAAATTGCTTTTTTCAAACTTGTTTTTGGAAAAAAAATATATTTACTTACTTCTACCAAAAATAGTTTTTAAAACTAAAAAAAATTAAAAAATTTTTCAAAACTCAATCCCAAATAGACCCTAATTAATTAAATTATTTATGGCATCAGTTAAAAATTTACTAGTCAAGGTACTGACTATGTATATATGTGGGCTTAACAATGCTTGATGCTTTTTTTTTCTTTTCCAGATAATTCGTCTTATATAGTTTTAAATTAAAATAAAACATAAGCTTTAATAGTTTTGAATATTATAAGATGAATAAAAAGAGTACATTTTAATAATTTCTGTAACATACTTTAGTCCGTCGCTGATAATAATAATAATAATAAAACTAACTACATCCGTAGCAAACCTTTAGAATATTGACGGATACCTTCCGTTTGCAAATATGCCGAAAATGTAAAAAATACGGATGCGAGCATGCCACTATTTGCCGCACAGTTAGCTACGACAGACACTGTCTGTCGCAAAATTGTCGGCGCTGATCCATCTCCAGTTTTCTTTTGAATTTTCACTTGTCTTGATGTCACTCATACATGAATAAATTTACAACAAAATTATATAATTGATTTCCAGTCATTTATTATTACTGAACTTTTTTTTTCGATAAATAATATTAAAAATAATTATTTTAACAGTAAAAGAATAATTTCTTTCCAATATTTCATAAGCAACTTGGAAAACATAATAAAATCATATTTAAATTATAAATTTAATTAAGAGATTTTTATTCATTATGTAGAATATAAAAAATTAAAGAGTCGTAAAAAATATCTTAAAATTTTAAGATAATATAACATAAATTTCATTCAAATTAGTTCAATCAATACAACCTACAATGAAGAATTCATGACAAAAGTGAGCGACCATTGATTCCATGATCATACTTGATCTGCTGTTACCCCTTTATCACTGCCGTGTTGGTGCCTTTCCATTTGGAATTAGTATTTTCAGCCATGGCTGCAAAAGTTCACAATCTCCACTTGTTTTTGGTTTTGTGAATCCTCAATCATATTGTGACAACTTAAATAGGCATGAAAGGCCTCTTTTTCATATATTTTTTAATGCTTATTTTGTCTTTATTGATCGGCAAACCACACATATCAGATGCCTTATGTGTTGGTTAAATTGCTCATACGTCATGTGTTAGACTTAAAAGTTAAAAGCACATATGTTTGGCATAATATGTCGGTACTTTTGAACATCACAATTCGATTTTTAATATGATTAATTAAATCCATATTCTGGTGACACGTTAACTGCGACATTATATTTTTTGTAACATATCAGCTGTGATGTTATATATTCAGTTATCTATATCTAAAAATTGCCCAAAAGTAATTTTAATGAAATAAAAATATAGTTCAATAGTTTTTTATAGCAAAAAATATTTTGTAATTTTATTTTAATAAGAGCAAAATTCAGTGATGAGTTTTATATCTCTCCTTCTCGCCCATTTTATGCTGAAAGTTATCTTCCAACAAGCTTACTGCTATTTAGTTTGTTAGCTCATGAATGTGTTCGTTTAAAAGCTCCTGAACGTGTTTGTTTAAAAGCTCATGAACGTATTCATTTAGAAGCTCGCGACCATGTTCATTTAAAATTCATTTATATTATATTTTATTATCGAGCTTTTGTTATTATTAGTTAACGAGCCAAACTCGAATTTTTATTATTATTAGTTAATGAGTCGATCTCGAGCTAAACTCATTAAACATAATAAACAAACTATTTATGAGCCGAGCAAGCTCAAATATTAATGTTTGAATTGAGCTCGAGCCAAGCTGGAGCCTATGACAAATTTAAATGAACCAAGCCCAAGATTCTCAGTATTTGGCTCAACTCGGTTTGATTATAGCCCTACAAGCAACTTATTTGCTTCATTGTGTGTTATTTACAAGTCAATTAAAGAGTGTGAAATCTTTAAAGTAGGGACAGCTCGAAATTGCCTTAATGATTTGATGATTTTGAGGAGATTAGGCATCCAATTTAATCCTTCCAAGGCCCTTACTATTATATCAGTTAAATGGTAGCTTCATCTATTAGGTTGGCTAAAGGTTAAGAAAGACGTTTCAACTTAGGAGCTCTCGGTAGGTGTGGCAAAAGTGGTGTCTTTTGCACCTACAAAAGATCTGTAAAAGGCTATTTTGCCATTCCTTTGCGCTATGAATTTGCTTTTGAGGCAAAAATTCAAGATGCGATCTATGTGGTGGATAAAACATGAGTAGACATTAATGAACAAGGAAAACATAGATGGGTTTAACCTATTTTTTGAATGTATTTAATGGGAAAATGATTACTTGCTTTTTTAAGTGACCATTTAATTTATTGTTCTTGAATTTTTTTATTAAATTTGCTAGCCACATAGCAAATGCAAAATTGGTGAGCAATCATTTTCCACCAATCATGTCGCTTCATATTGCTTATTCTTGCACGATGATCACTTATTATATACAAATTTTCATTTTTTGTTACATACAACCTAATATTGTTCATGAACCAGCTCCAATTGTTTGTATTCTATTTTTCAACAATGACAAATACAATAGGAAAAACCTTATTATTTTCATCCAATCCGAAAATAATCATTAAACACCCTCTGTATTTACCATATAGAAATGTTCCATCGATATACAATACTGGCCTACGGTAATTAAAGTTTTCAATGCAAGATCTGAATGTCCAAAATTTCCTTTTGAATACACAATAAGTTGTATCTAGATAATTTTGAACATAACAAGTCTTGTCTTCAATTACATAATGGGAGCCAAGATTAGCACCAATAGCAACTGTCATCCATTGATGGAGTTTTTGATATGACTCATCTCAATTTCCAAACAACTTACCAATGGTTAATTGCTTAGCAAGCCATGTTTTCTTGTAGGAGGGCGTATAGTTGAACATCTTATGGATAATAGCCACTAAGGCACTAATTTTGATATGTGGCGTCTTGCGAATAATATCCTCAATATAGTTAAATATCAATTGTAAATCCAGTTGTCTATGATCTTGTGACCTACTAGAACTAGTGCAGTTGTAAAGGTCATTATACTTAGTTACCTCCCAATATATTGATCCTAATTTTTTAGTTGCACGTAACCTCTAATCACAACCACTATCACTCTTTGCATATGAGTACAAACGTATAATGTCTAGCAACTTCAGTCACGTACTCTTGATTTCGATGCAAAGAGTACTCCTTAGCTGCTGCTTGAACATATTCTTTAGAATGAAAAAACATTCCTTTAGTGAACTCTTTTAATGGATCCCATATTGGCATGATATTTTCTTATGCATAAGGATTAACATGTACCCACTAAGGCACTAACTTCAATCACGTACCCTCTAAATATCCACTGCTGGAATCATCAACGAGAGTTGCCTCTATTAATACATTGCAACCATCATCATCATATTCATCTTCCATCTCTTCATATTCATCAATATCATCAAAATCAGAATCATCATTATCAACTACATTTCTATCTCCATCACATCATTGTCTTCCACGTAGGCATTCTCACATTCTTCATGTGCATTAGAAGGTCCCACAACATCATTCGAGTTTATATTCATTTCTTGAGTTTCAATGTACAACTCAATATAATTCTCACGATGATCATACTTCTCATAATGCTCGTGCACAACAATCATGTTATCATCATCTCATACGTCAATACAACCAAATTTAACATTTTCTTCTACCACTAACTTAAGACTCCTATACACAATATAGTTCTAGAAATGTTATTTATTCTCAATGTGTTCCTTACTTTTTCTATAAGTTTTTGCATACACAATCTATCGTTACTCCTTAACATTTTTATGAAACCATTTTCATAATCAAACCGGATTGATTTTGAATTATATTTCTAGCCCAATAAGCAACAATACATGGTAAACTTATCAAGTTTATTTCACTACAAATCAAATAAGCAAAAAAAAAAATTATATTTAATATGTAAGTTTTATAAAACACTATCTAAATGGTAAAAAATTATGCAAATAACTTATTTATAAAATTCAAAAAAAACTATGCAAAGAATAAAATAATAAATACTCAATAATTATTTATAAATTAAATTCAAATAATAAATCGGTTTGATCCATAAACCTGGTACATTAGAAGGATTGTAAATTTTTGTATATAAGTTATTATTCGAAAGACACAAATATAAAAGAAAATGAACATGGGCAAATATACTTAAGAATAAAATAATAAATATTTTTTATTATATATGTAAGGATAATATTTTGTGTTATATTATTTTGAAAATTCAAATTATTTTTCCTTTTTCGAACTAAATTTGTTGGCTATATGTTATCATCATTTAGACATCAACAATTATTTTTTCTGTTTTATTTTTTCTTTTTCTATCATATCAAAAGTTTTATAATAATACTTAATTTTTTATAACCCTTTCGTTTTTACTTCTTTATAATAAATAATAATCATTTAGTCATAAAAATTTAAAATTTAAAACTTTTAAGTTTTTCTCACATCCATATATAGACATAATTAATTAAATTCTGAAAATGTTACTTTTTAAATTTTAAATAGTCAATTGCCTTTTTGAATTAATTAATCGAAAATCAGATAAACTTGAACATAACTGAAAAAAAAAATCTAGAAATTACTATCACAATTTCATGATTATCATTAAAAACTGGTAAAACATAAATTCGATTATACAAACACAAACTAATTAATAAATTATGAAATAAACTTCAACACACATATATAATAAAAATATTTAACCAACATAATTAAAAATTTACTGTGCACATTAAAAATCAATTTATATACAATTTATCAATATTTAGCAATTAATTAATATAAATAACCACATACATTCGTAGTTCTTTAATTTTTTTTTCTTCTTTTTAGTTCTAATAATCTACTTAGAAAATAAAATAAAGAGATAATCACTATAAAATTATTATCCGAGAGACAAAAATAAAAAATAAAATGAACATGGGCAAATATACTTAGGAATAAAATAATAAATATTTTTATTATATATAAGGATAATATTTTGGGTTATATTATTTTGAAAATTCAAATTATTTTTCCTTTTTTGAACTAAATTTGTTGGCTATATGTTATCATCATTTAGACATCAACAATTATTTTTTCTGCTATATTTTTTCTTTTTCTATCATATCAAAAGTTTTATAATAATACCTAATTTTTTTATAACCTATTCATTTGTACTTCTTTATAATAAATAATAATCTTTTAGTCATAAAAATTAAAAATTTAATTTTGATATTTTCGAAAGATCGTTTAAGTGTTGGTATTTTTTGAAATATTTTAAAGTGTATTTTCATTTTTAAAAATTTTTCTTTAATTATTATGGAAGTATCCATTTCCATTTAATGCTAATTCATCCAAATTCAAGAGTGAATTAATGAATTAAGTTAAAAACATTCCTTATGTGTTACCAGTATAAAAATGATTAAATAAACAAGTGATTTTATACTATCATTTATAAATGAATTATAAAACTTTATAAGTCATTTTAAAAAAAAAATATGAGACCAAGACTCAGAAATGCATCGGATCATCCAACTAAATTGACACAATCTTAGTGCTTTTTTATCATGTTCTTGAGCACAAAAATATTATTAAAAACAGAAAAGAAAATACATAATGTTTTGTAATTCCTCTCTAAAGGATCAATGAAATCTAAAATTTTCACAACCTCTAAAATCCTCATAAAGAAAGTGTAAACAGAAGTCAGGACCGTATTCCACCATATATTTTCGTTCGCAGTTGCCCCAAACTTTGCTAATGAATCTGCAACTTTGTTTCCTTCTCGATAAATATGAGTGATTGCATTGTATATGTTTGATATATAATGCAGGTTGTTCAACCATTATTGTCTAACACACCAAAGAACTTAAAAGTTATTTAATAATATAGAATTAATCTTAAATATTCATTTTTGAATAAATGCTTAAAGTCACTCTAACACATGCTACCATATTTGAAAAAACTTAAAAGATGTTAGATCATTTCCAATAAACTTTTTATTTGGATTATGTTTTTTATTTTAAAGAGTTATTTCACAAAAAAAAGTTTGTAATGAACTGTCTATCTTTAAAATTTAGAGAAGAGAGTGAATTTGACTCTCTACTCTTTATTTTAATTGTAATTAATGCATCTCAACTTTTTATACATATTTTTTTTATTGGTATGTCTTTTTAAAATATTTTTTTCTTTCCTCATAATAAAAATCATTTACACTTTTATTTTAATAAATATTAATTTTATAGGATAAATTAAATTGAAGAATAAAAAAAAGAGTTCATTGAACTTGTAAAAAAAATTTTACTCTTTATATTTAAAAATTCTCTAAGATATTCTCTATTCTATTAAATATATTCTTTAAAATAATGAACATTATTGGAGATGCTCTTAAAGCATTTTAAGAGCATCTCCATTGGATTTTTTATTTGAGTTATGTAAATGTTATTTATTTTAAAGAGTCATTTCATAAAAAGATATCCAATGGAATCTCCATTTTTAAAATTTAAAGAAGAAAATGAGTTTAGCTCTCTAAAAATTTCACTCTTTAATTCAATTGTAATTAATGCATATCAACTTTTATGTATATTCTCTTTTTTTTTATTGGTGTATTTCTTTAAAATAATTTTCTCTTTTTTCTTAATAAAAATCATAATATTAATTTGTATATGGTAAAATGAAGAGTAAAAAAAAAAAAGAGTCCATTTGACTTGTAAAAAAAAAAATTACTCTATATATTTAAAAGGGTAAATTATTGTAAATCCCCTTAAAGTTTTGTTAAATACACTAGTTGATCCTTCTATTTTTGAAAATATATTATGAAGTTTGTCAGATTTAATTTAATACACTAGATAGTCCTTCTGTTAATTTTTTTTCCATTCATATAAACAAAATGTCAAAATTATCCTTCTCTTTTTGTCTTAAAAATAACACACAAAAAAATATCAAAAAAATTTAATGTCATCAACTTGATAAAAAAATGTTCAATTTGTCCTTTTTTTAATATTATATTTTTTAAATTAACAAAATATCAAATTTATAAAAAATAAATAAATAAATGTATTTTTGATATATTTTAGCTGTCTAACAGAATATTCTAGTTAACTAACATAAGATTCTGTTCAAAATTAACAGAATGTCTTTTTAGTTATTTGAATAAAGTCTAAAAAACTTTATAATATATTTCAAAAAATGAAATGATTAACTAGTATATTCAAGATACTCTTTATTCTATTAAAGATATTCTTTATTTTATTAAAGATGCTTTTTATTATATTAAAGAGCATTCTTAGAGATGTTCGAAGAGCATCTCCAATAGGGAGTAAAGAATGAGTTTGTCTCTCTACATCTAGAGAGCCAAACTTTACTCTTTATTTCAATTGTAATCAATGCATTCTGACTTTTTATGCATGTTCGATTTATCTTTTTATTTGTGTGTTACTTTTCTCATTTTTATAATAAAATTCATTCATTTTTTTCTTTTGATAAATATTAATTTATAAGGAATTAAATAAAATTAAAAGTAAAAATATAAAGAATCTATTAGATTTGTAAAATAATATTTATTTTCCATATTTAAAAATACTCTAAAATACTCTTTATTCTACTAAAAATACTTTTTAAAATAAAGAACACTATTGAAAATGCTTGAACACAAAAAGTTGAAAGGTTATACTGAATTATCTCAAAAATTTGAAACAATATACAATATAAAAACTTTTTTAAAATAATTACAACATTTTAATTTATAAATTGTTAAATTTTCAAGATAAGGTTAAAAATTTGTAGATCTTGTACTCAACTAGAGAGTATACACTCATACAGTTTACATAGGCTCTGTTTGGTAAAACTAGCTAATAATCTAGCTTTAAGTTTAATAGTAGTTGATAATCTAGTAACTGAAAATCTTATAAGTGATAATTTAGCTGATTTAATTAAAAGTATTTGATAAAACTAGTTAAAAAATTTAAAATGACATAAAATGATATATTTATATTAATAAAAAAATATATTATATAAAAAATATATATTTAAATACATAATATAAATAAATTATATAATATATATACATATTAGATATTATAAAAATTATATTAATATCTCATTCTAATATAATAAATACAACTACCTTTATAATAATAATAATAATTATTATTATTATTATTATTATTATTATTATTACTATTATTATTTTATTACATATTAAATAATTAAATAATTATATTATTATTACAACATGTCATTTTATAGAAAAAGTAATTGTATAAAAGGAAAGAATAATAATAAGCTACTAGCTTTTTTTTTTATACTAGTTCTACTAACTTTTTTTTTGGATATTATAATATAACATTTTTTTAAATAAGTTGTTTTACCAAATACGTCAAACTATATTATTTTTTTGTCAAACTAAATTATAATATAGATTTATAATCTAATTTGATGTTACCAAACAGTGTCGTAATGATATATAATAACAATAAAAATTTTCTAATCTTTAAAATTTAAATAGATTAGATGGTCAAAATTATTATGCTCCTTTTTTCCTTTTTTTTTTTTTTGAGAAAAAAAGTAGTATCCTCGGAAGCACAAAAGAAAAAAGTTCAAATTCTTCAAGCGTCGGAAGCACAGAAAACAGAAAGGTGATAGATGTTATATCTGTGGAAAAAAAGGACACTGTGCAAAACAGTGTCCCAACAAGCCAAATAAAGCAGCAAAAATCATCCAACAAATTAATAAGGTTTCCCCTGTTGATCTCGAAGATGCAGAGATTGAATCTCTCTTTTCCCTTGATGATGAAGCTGATGATAGAACACTTTTTGCAGCATAATTTTCAGACTCTGACTCTCAGTCCGATTCTGATGATGATGATCTCATGTTTCCATATTCATATCCACCTTCCATCCACACCATCATTCCTTTTCCACAATTACTTCAAGATTCTTCTACTACCTTGACTCTTACACCACCACTGTCTGTTAATTCTACTCAACCTACCCATCTAGTTCTGATGGTTCCAATCTATGTGTATCCTCATAAGTATGCTGATCCTATAAAGATCATTCCTTTGATTGATACAGGAGCACATACTTCCATGATGAATCCAGCAGTCCTCCCTGCTCGTTATTGGATCCCACATACACAATCCTTTCAAGCAGCTGATGGTAAAGTTTTTCACACAACATTGAAAACCAGAAACCCTATCATGTTACAGTTTTTCCCTGATTTATGTACCTGGACTTATGTCCTTGGCTCTAATATTCCAAACAAAGATTTAATCCTTGGATTTGATCTCTATTACAAACTTAGAAAACTGTCCATCCTTCCAATTGGTTTATCTTACAACCATCAGATCTTACCATTTACCACTACTCCTTCCTTGTTTACCCTTCAACCCTCTTTGACTTTACCACCTGCATTGTGCATCCTCGCACAGTGAATTCCTTCAGAAACACTCCTCACCGTTATGGACTCGTCCCGAGTTCTTTATCAGCCTTCCTTTCAAAGACAGATTAGATGATAATCCAACTAGAGCAACCCGTCCGGGTATGAATCCAGAAGAAATGCAGCTAGTTGTTCAAGAATGCTCACAACTCCTTCAAGAAGGATTGATTCAACTCACAAAGTCTAATTGGGCATGTCAAGCCTTTTATGTCAATAAACGCACATAACAAGTTCGTGGAAAGAAACGCCTTGTCATTGATTATAAGCCATTGAACCAATTCCTCCAAGATGATAAATATCCTCTTCCAAGGATTGACTCAATGTTTCCTTTCATGGCTTCAGCTAAAGTCTTTTCAAAGTTGGATCTTAAAGCTGGTTTTTGGCAATTAGGCATTATTCCTGAAGATCGATACAAGACAGCCTTTTGTATTCCCAACCATCACTACGAATGGACTGTCATGCCATTTGGTCTCAAAGTGGCACCCTCATTATTTCAAAAAGCTATGATCAGGATTTATGAGCCTTTACTCCATACGACCCTCATTTACATTGATGATATACTTCTGTACAGCCCAGACATTGCCTCTCATTAAGAGACTACCCAGAAGTTTATGGAAATCACAAAAGCCCATGATGTCATGCTCAGCCCACAATTGATTTTCTGGGTATGCAATTTCAGAATGGCCAATACAAGCTACAAGCCACAGCCTCACTTGGCCCAAGAACTTTTAAAGTTTCCTGATAGTGACCTCACAGTTAAGCAGCTTCAGCAGTTTCTCGGTAT
>CATIWF010130333.1:0-15479 GCA_949630135.1 Balakata baccata
AATGCTTTAACTTATAATTTATTAATTTAATTTATTTACTTAATTTTTATTAGTAATTTATCAAACTCTAATTTATAAATTATATAGTAATTTTTTAAAAAAATAATTAACAAAATTTAATAAATAAATTAAAAAAATGGTAAAAAAAAATTAAATTAACAACAAAAAAAAATTTGTTGGACAGGTGCATGGTGGCATGCACGTGGGCCACATTGGTGCGCCACTTGAAGTGGCGCACCAGTAAACAGTACCTTGCGCCATTTCAAGTGGCGCGCGACCATAAATTCAGAATTTCTCTTCAAACAACCACAAATTCGGAATTTTACGAAAAAATACCATAAAATGGTAAATATTTTTGGTGATTAACATGTATTAAGAAATATCCCTCGATCTTCTTTCTTCGATTTTTTCTCATCTTCAGCTGCGATCTTGATATTCTAGCTATGGATTTCTTATTGTCAGTACTCTTCTCCCTTTCTTGATTGATTGTGCGATCAACTCAAGAATGGCTGAACTTAGAAGGCAAAATAACCCTCACAATGATGAAGGTAGAGTTGCTCAAGTTGAGGAACCTGAGCTTGAAGGCAAAATAATCGACAGAACGATGAAAACAATATGTCGAACATTGGAGATCCTTTATATCTGCAATCTTTTGACAATCCAGGAATGAATTTGGTTAGTAACCCTTTGAATGGTAGCAATTACCCAGCTTGGAGTATGTCTATGAAAATTGCTTTAATGAATCTCATTGAGGAATTTGTTGAAGTTCCTGATAAAGATTCATAAGAATTTGATAGATGGAGTAAGGCAGACTCCATGGTAATTTCTTGGATACGGAACTTAGTAGACAAAAAATTGTTGAAGCTTACATATATGCAGCAACTGCAAAGGAGCTACGAAAGGAATTGAAAGAAAATTATTGACAGTGCAATGGTTCACAATTATACCAACTGCAGACTCAGTTAGGCAAGGCAACTTAACTGTGAATGCATACTATACCAAGCTTTGGGATGAAATAAATTGGCTTAGTCCTGTTCCACATTACTTTTGTGGAAGATGTGAATGTGAAGCTGGCAAAAAAATGGAGGAAATTATGTCAAAAAACAAACTGATGTAGTTCCTTATGGGGCTCAATGAAGGTTGTGATCAGGCTAGAAGTCAGATAGTTATGCTATATCTATTGCCAACAGTTAACAAAGCTTGGGCATTTTCCCATTTTAGGGTTTTTTTATAAAATATTTCTTATTTTTGGGGTGAAAAATTTGTAAATTCTAATTTTATGGAATTTTTGAAAGTATTTTCCATTTTATGGTGAATTTTGATGAGGTGGAAAAGAAAGAAGTTGTATGTTTCTAAAAAAAAATGGATTCTGACTATCCATTGGACATCCGTTACTTTTTTTTTTTTTCAAAAGAGCTTCTGTCCACTTTTTGAAAAAGCATACAGCTTTATCCGCTTCTTGATTAAGCGAACACAGACTGCCCAATTTTTCAAAAAGTGGACACTCATCAAATGCTGATTTTTTGACATTTGACAACTTTAAAATGGGAATTTTATTTCTTTTGACCATAAATTGGGAAATATTTTATGTAAGAGCCTTTTTTGGAAAAAAGCCCACAAAGCTTACTCTATGGTTTTACGTGTAGAGAAGCAAAGACAAGTACACATAGCCTTCGCAGATGATGTAGAAGGTAGTGCAATGCTTGCAAGAACTCAGTACAATTAGAGGCAGATGTACAGGAAGAATAATGAGTAAAAAAGTGGTCAAAGCAAAGACAGTGACAAGTTCTGTGATTTTTGTAAAAAGTTAGGCCATGTTAGAGATACATGTTTTAAGCTTACTGGTATACTGAACTAAAAGAAAAAAGGCAGAAAGGGACAAGAAAAGCACATATCAATATGATGGAGAGTGATGATGAGAATGAAGGAATTATGGATATGTCTAGCACTACAAAAGGTTCTCAAGGCTTGGCAGAACTTATAAAGTAGGGAATATCAAAGTATATGAAGGGAAATCAAATGCCGACAGAAACCTATATGAACTTTGCATAAGTGGATTATGCACGTTATGTAACTATTGCTAAGCAGAGAGGTAAGAATCTTTACTACTGGATTATTGACAATGGTGAATCAAACTACATTTGCACAGATAGGAAAATATTTAGTAGGATATTTGCCTCTCCAAAACCTATTAAGATCCATTTACCCAACTATGTAGTCATTATTGTGCGTATGTTAGGAGATATTTCCTTAAATTAACCTATCCAATTGACTAATGTACTTTTTGTCCCTATCTTTTCCCATAACCATCTATCTATTCCAAAATTAGCTAAAGAAAACCATATCAAGTTGTCATTTACAGATGCTACTTGTCTCTTCCAAGACTGGAGGAATAACAAGATTATTACTCACGGCAGACTTGTAGGCAATCTATATCTACTAGACCATTGCTTGAATAAAGCTTTGGCTACAAGGCTAATACCTAAAGTTTTAGAAGTACCGCAAATAAATCAAGTGTCTGCTGCTGCAGAAAAGGAACTCTGGCATAACAGGATAGGTTGCCCATCAGATCTTGTACTCACTTATTTAGAGTTTTTTAATAAAACTACTGTTGATTTGTCAACTACTTGTGATGTATGTCCTATGGCTAAACAATTAAGGAAATCTTTTCCTCTTATCTTTAGAAGAGCATATTCTATTTTTGACCTCTTACATACTGATATATGGGATCCAAATAGGGCACCAACCTATAATGGAGCCACTTATTTTCTCACCCTAGTATATGATCATAATAGATGTGTATGGACTTTTGTAATGAATAACAAGACATAAACAATGCCACTTCTTGAGAGTTTTATTAAAATGGTTCATACTCAGTTTGATGGTACAGTTAGAATTTTAAGAATTGATAATGGCACAGAGTTCTTAAGTAACCAGTGCTAAAATCTTCTTCATGCTAATAGTATCTTACACTAGAGAACATGCACTTACACTTCACAGCAGGATGGAGTTATGAAGTGCAAGCACATGCATTTGCTTCAAGTTATAAGGGCTTTACTCTTTCAGCCTAGGCTTCCAGAATCTTTTTGGGGGCAGTGTTCTTCATGCCACATATCTGATCAATAGACTGCCTACTGAAGTTTTGAATTGGCACACACCCTTTGAAACTCTCTTTCACACCAAATCAGATTATAACATGTTAAAGATATTTCGTTGTTTGCCAAGGATATAGTTCCTCATAAAGCTAAAGTGCATTTACATTAGCCATGTACCAGGCCAAAAGGTATATAAGTTGTATAACCTTAAAACTCATACTACCCTTACTTTTAAAGATGTGGACTTTCATGAGTCCATTTTTCCATATTCAACCAATTAATCAGCATGTGAAACTCTGCACTGAAATTGAAACAACACTCTCGTGTTGATCTATATGACCAAGGGTCTAACATGCCTGTGTAGATCTACACACACTACACTCCTGTGTGGATTATGTTCCAGATTAATCTTTTGAACTTCTTGTCTTTTGAAATTTCATTTTCTGATATTTCAAAGATTAATTTTACCATTATTTGAGAGTTACAAATACATTATTGACAGCTTTTAAAAGAGATTAATCACAATTAATTCAATGTCTTCTCCATCTAGTATAAATAAGTGTTTTTGGCTCTTGTTGGGGTAGTTTTTGAGTTTTTAGTTTTTGATTGGGTTTTTTGCTCTTGTTGGAAAATCTTCTTCTTCCATTTTCTTCTTCTAAAAGTGATAGAGAGTGTGACAAATACTCAGTTCACTGTAAGTAGGTGTTATGTGCTCAACAACTACTTGATATTTGTTATATCTTAGGAGACAAACGTCAGTTATCCTAAACACCAGTGGTAGTAGACGAATTTATCTTAAGGACACTGTGTAGAACACAGGCCTCAGATTTGTTTTTCATTTCACTTGTCTTTTTATTTGAATATTGAATTAACAATTCTCCTATTGTTGTTTTCCTGACATAGAGTGCGATTCAACTTTTGTGGTTGATATTCTCAAAACTAAATCATTACAGGTACCATGGAGGCTAATGCAGAAATGGTCAAAATGTTTACAGCAAATGGAAAGCATGCGCATAGTTGTCGCTCATATTTACCGTGAAGAGAATGCACTTGCTGATAATTTGGCTAAATATGGGGCATTGCATCAAGGTGAGCACCGGTGGCATTCTAGCCCTATTTTTGCTTAAACTTAGTTTATGCAGATTATAGTGGTAGAGAGTACTGTATATTTGTTTGATTTCTTTAGTTTTTTTATTGAACTTTGTATTTTTGAGCCTAAGTAGACGATGAACAACACTATAATTGTATTAACCTAATTGGGATGATTTGGTGGGTTTCTAATTTTTGGCCTCAAATCTTTGTAAAAAAAATTATAATAATATTGCAAAACCGGAGACTCAATTGACAATATATATGATTCTACTTTTGTTGACATATAACGTTTATTTAAAAGAAAATAATAAAATAACTTTTCATGTCCAGATAAAAGTGCAGAACATTATAATTGTGACTTTAGATAATTGGGTTTGATATATAATTGTAACTTCATTATAACATATGAATTAAACTGATTTAATGTTAATTTCACCATTGTTTTTTTCATTAAAAAAAAAAACTTCACTACTATTTTTTTTTAATTAAGCTCTTTTATATTTCTCAAATATCTAATGTGAATCTCCATCAAATATATATTCTCCCCTAAGTACAATTGGCCTGACTCAATTGTGTTTATAATTATACAAGAATTTACTATTTTAGCGAGCTAGAAGGATGTCGCTAAAAGCAAAGCTCATCGCTAAAAACTCATGTGACTCCCGAGCGACACTAGCGTCTCACTCTAAGTTCTGGCGCCAGCGACGTGAGAACAAAGTGCCGCTAATTAGTGGGCTTGCACTTAGCGACAAGAATAAGGTGTCACTATTTTGGCAATTTCTTGTTAATTCAATAGTTTTGTTCGCCTTGATGTTTTTTTTTCCTTTGGGTTATAGGCTTTTTTAATCTTTAATATGTCTTTCCACTTCGACATGGGCGAATTCAGGAGCTAATATCAGTAAACATAAATTTTTGTTTATATAATAATTTTTAATAATAAAATATATATTTCTAATATCTTGGTTGTGGTTATGCTTTTGTCGCTGAATTGAGAGCAGTGATTTTTGATATAGGAAAAGCATGGGAGAATTGTTGGTGGAGTTTATGGGTGGAATGCAATTCTACCTATGTTGTGGCTCTTCTTCGTAGTCGAAGCAAAAATGTTCCCCAGGAGCTTGAATTACAATGGATTGAACGTCTACAGAGAATGCGGAATATGCGGGTGGTGGTAAGCCACATCTATCGAGAGGGAAATGCAATAGCTGACAAGTTGGCGAAATATGGCACAATTTCAAGGGCAGATAACTGGTGGCACAACGCTCCTAGTTTCTATTTTAGTTTGCTTTATCATGATTTTTACAGTAGAGAAAACTTTAGATTTTGTTGGCTGCCTAGCTTGTAATCGGAACTCTTTTATTTTGGTTTTGTATTAATAAATTTGAGCCCAAATAGATGATGAATAACACTAAAGTGATGTCAACAAAGTTGGAATCACTAGGTGCATTCCAGATTCTTAAACTCATTCTTTCCCTTTAAAAATTTAACTAGAGAATGGGGGCAAGTGCCCACTTTATCTTCCACGTGATTCGCCCTTACACTTTGCAAATTAGTAAGAAGGGGTTGATTTGTATCATCTTGACTTGGATCTGATTTCTCTATTTTTTCTATTTTTTTAAAAATACGGAGTCGGGATCTTCTCCTACCCGTATCGAATAGAACATGCTGAACCAAATCTTTAATCTTAATCACACATTGGAAACAACAAATAAAGAATTCTATTTTTCAGATTATGACTCCAAAGATTGAAATTGAATGAACAAAATAATCAAACCAGGAAAAAAAGTGACGTGTTAGGACCATAATAGAGGCTATCAATGTAATTTCATAACTATAATTAGGGCTACGTCTGAATAATCAAAAGAACTTATGTTTCACTTTGCAAATTAGTCACGTAAGAATTATTGAAAAATAATTTTATTTTTTATTTTTAATTATATATATATGACTTATAATTTTTTTGAATATCTGTTAGAAGATTTTTTTTTTTATTTATTCAAAAAATGTATACTTGATTACTGAGATGATGCCAACCATTCCATCACCTTCTTGATGATATGGTGGTTGTGACCAATTGTTTGGGAACCGACAAGATAATGGGTCAGTAAAGATAAAGCTGTGGATTAGGTAATTGCAAACTCCAATCTCCATAATGTTAATTAATAGTTTTGGACGGTAATTTATAATTATTGTCAGATAAAATTATTATAATTTATGTTCTAAAATTATAATGCATCCAAAAACATACTTACAGACTAACTTGTGTCATGAGATAAAGATTTAAGAAAATAAATGAATAATATAAAAACAAAAATATTTTTAATTATCTAAATTTTTCAGGTCTCACTCTAATTGCTGGAATAATATTATTAAACTAATTGTAGAGTTATGATACCATTATCGGTAATGATTTTTATACAACTCGTCAAGAAATATGGCAAGAGGTAACTATTGATGGAGTTGTGATATTATTACAAGTCAACAAACTCACAAGAAATGAAATTTCCGGATGATAACTCATCAAAATTGGTCTGTAATAATTTTTCTGCAATAATTTATAAAATTCAATGACAATGGATCCAATTAATCCATAAAATTATTTATTATTTATTCAAATTGAAGTGAATTGATAAACATCAAGTTAAACTATTAATATTTTAGTTAATTCGACTGAGGAATCGATTTGAACCGATTGTAAGCCCTACTGGCTCTTGCAGCCAAGTGAAAGTGGAAGTCTTGGAGAAAGTTACGGCCGACAAAGAGAAAAAAAAAAAAAGAAAAAAGAGGCGATAGGTTTACTCATCAATTTGAGTTAAGACTCAAATTCGATTTCCCTTTCCAATAGTTGTTAAAAAAAAAAAAAATTTTTGAAGGCACGGTACAAAAATAAAAAAACTAGCTAGGAAAGGGACAAAACTTGAAAATTTGTTCATATGTTTTTTAGTAATTCAAAAAAATTAACAAATTTTTTTATTCTTCAACTCAAATTATGAGCAAAATATAATTCAAGGTTAAAGATTAAAATTTATTAATTTTTTTTTAAATTATGAACATTTATTTCAATATTCTTTTTGTTAGCAAATTAATATAAGGATTTTACTAATTAAAAAATTTTAAATTTGTTTTTTAACTCTTCAAATGCATGTCATTTTTAATTTCAATTAAAAATTAATGTATGAATAAGTTAATATAAAATATTTAATAATGTAAGAAATTAATTAATAAATTATTTTAGTAAATCTAGTAATTTGAAAAATTAATCGACACTTGAAAAAAACTCAATATTAATGTTAATAAGCAAAAAGCAAGCATTTGAGACACCAATAGCTTAGCTGGTCAAAATTAGTATACTCTCTTAGTGGACAATTATTGAAAATCGAATTGCCCTAAACATCTCGAGTTTACATTAGGGATGGATCTAGAATTTTTTTTCAGGCAAACTTAATTTAATAGATAAATAAATTAAAAATTATACAAGAAAAACAATATACAAATATATGCAGGGTCATAATTTAAAGTGATATTAAAGTTAGATTTGTTATTAAAGTGAATGTTAATATAATTTAAATAAAATATTTACAGAATTGGATATAATAATAAAAACATGCAAAGTTCATGATTTAACATCGTATTTACCCTAAAAACTTTATTGGAATTAAGTCAATTAGTGTTTCAAATATGATATAGTCATGACAAAAGTATACATTCATGAGTTTAATATTCAATTTTTACAAAATGGACTAAAAACAATATTTTATAAATTTCATAATCAACAGATAACTTGAAGAAGATATTATATACTACATTAAACTAAATTTGAGAAAATAAACTAAATTAAAAGCTAAACATCAATTCTTAATTAATCAAATATTCATATTACACACACTAATTAATGGAATAATACTACTATAAATATGTGAAATCACCCAAACATCAAATAACATATAATTTCAATTTAAGAAATTTGGATACCAATAATACTATAAAATCTAATAAACTTTCATAATTGAGATAATTAAAAAATATGTAAAAAATTAAAATATTTGAAAAATAATTTTACAAGTGAGAAAATATAGATTTTTTATGTAACAACCATTGTCTTTTTGCTTTTTTTTTTTTTTTTTACTTGTGGTTCATCAATTGTCTTCTTACAACACCAAATGGGATTAAAATGGGGCCAAGATACTATATATAAAGAAATTTTTTTTTGAGACTAGAATGAATAATAAGATATTTTAGGGGGCATGGGGCAAATGCCTCCATTGTCCCATTGTGCACCCGTCACTGGTTTATATAGAAAAATGTTACTTATTCCAATTTTTTTTTTTTTACTATTTTTTATTCAATATACATTAAAATACTAATATTTTACTGATTCACCTACTTTTATTACTCAATCTATATTAATGTATTAATACTTTAATATATATAAAATAAAGTAGACAGAATAAGTTAGTATGTTGCATTACCGGTCTATATATACTGCCACTGGTCAAGTTTCATCAACTTCCTACAGTGTACATCACCATGCAACTTTCAGATTTATAATATAAAAAATGATTGTTTGCAATTCAAGAAAATTGAAAATATAGTTAAATAATTAAATTACAGATCATCAATCTAGCTGGCATATAATTTTATTTTTTGTCATTCAAACCAAAGAATATTATTACTAAAAAAAAAAAAAGAATACAACAATAGAGCAGTCCCTGTACAACTATGAGTGCCTACCTAATTGCAGGAAATTATTTACAACTGAAGAAATCAAAGAATTACAAGATTCAGAACAACTAATGATGACGCTACTCCTGATAAGCTGCAGAACTTTCTTATCTTGAAACCTCATTGAAAAAAATAAGTCTATTCCGTGCATGCTATAAATAATAGACAGTGGCAGCCAAGGCAGTCCTGTGAACTCTTGCTAAACTTGATTTTTGCACAGCATGTCTATTAAACCATAGCTGGCATATAATTCCTATTACAATTCTTTATTTTTCAGATGTAGTGTTGGAATCCCACATTGAATTAAGAATTTAATAGTATTCATAATGGCTTGGAGAATTTTCCTCCTTTGAACTAATTTTTGAAAAGAATTAGGTTAAAATTTATTTACCTACCGAAGTTTATATAATATCAAAATTTTGGCTTACGAGTAATATAGTCTACTACTTTCACACTTTAGGGCTCTAGCTAAGCGTGAGAGGGAAGTGTCGGAACCCTACATTAATTGGGATTAAGAATTTAATATTATTTATAATGGTTTGAACAATCATCCTCATTAAACTAGCTTTAGAAAAGAATTAGGTCCAAACTCATTTACCTACTGAATTTTGCACAAAGATTTCTTCTATCAACATAATTCAGTTATAAATATATTTAAGTTTCAATATTTTATTATTAAACAGTCAAAATCAAAGGGAAAATATATATTCATTTAAAAAAAATAAATATTTTTTATTATAATATTTTATTTTAATTATTATTGATAAAAAAAGTGAAATTAAATGTAAAATCTATCATTGAAATCAATTTGGAGGAGTAATTATTTGGATTTTATTGAACCCATCCATGTGCTAATCTTTTTGTTTAATCATTTATATATTGCATATCCTTCGGTTGTTGCGCCCCAAGACACATGACATCTGCTACTTGAAATATTCCCTCTCCACATAGTGCATACAAGTCTTACATTGTTTTTGTTTATTAATTATTACATTTATTTTATTATATATTAAATTCTTTATAATTATTATTCAAACATTCTAATTAAATTAGCACTAATCAATATTTATATTCTTTATAATTAGTTGGGCTGCCAATCCAAAAGTTAGCAGAATGATGGGGTACAAACGCATCTCTTGCCGTGCAACTGAAGAATAATCCACTACAAAAAAATGACATTTTAGCGACGGAAACTCCATCGCTCAATGTCACTAATCCCGTTGCTAATATAAATTAGCGACGGATTAAGTCCCATGAAAACATTAGCGAGGAACCTGATCCGTCGCTAAAAACCGCAACAGATTAGCGACATAGTGACATATTTAACTATCGTTAAATTAGCAAGGGATCTAGTCCATTGCTGAATTATTTTTAATTATTTATATGGTTGTCGCTAATCCATCATTAATTTTAATTAAGTTTGTTTATTTAATATTTAATATTTTAAATAAAAAATAGACTTAAAATTTTATTCAAGAATAAATTAAAAATTAAATCTAATATAATAAATTAAAATTGAAATTCAACTCCATAATAAATATAAAGTATTATTCAAATATATTTTAGTGAAGAAATCCGAACATTTAAAGGAAAAAATAGAAAAAAAAGGATTAATTGCGGTCTTGATGCTGCTGGTCTTGCTGAGAAAAATGTGCCTTGACCTAGAAACTCTATAAGAATCTCTCTGATCAGATGTCGGACCTCTGTGCGGAGGACAACCCTCTCCTCCTCTAACATCGATCACATCTGATACTGTATGTTCTCCAGAATCATGTCTTGATAGGACTGGGGATGTCAGAAGCCCGAGAACTACCGGTGAAGCTGCAAGAGGAGGCATGACTAAAGAAAGTTGGTGTCTTAGAACCCGTGCCATATATTATGCGCTTCTTCTCTCCGCCTGCAGCCTAGAGAAATAACTCCATGGTGTTTGGCTCAAATGGCTCTGTAGACCCCTCACCTGGTTGGAAAGTAGATTCCAAAAGAGAATGGTAGTGATCCTATAATTAGGAAACAATACATATAAAAAAATAAAATCATTTGAGGATAGCAAAAAATAAAATAAAATAGTTGCAATTTGAGTCTTACAACAACATCCTGAAATTGCTTATTAATGTACTGTTGGCCATCAGGTGTCTGTATGGTATGTGTGGCTTTAAACAACTCATGAGGGTCAGGCTCCCTATCTAACTCATGCTCCTTAAATAAAAATTAATTGTAGTACATATAATTGATAACATGCTAATACACATTAGCATTAAAATAGAAAAAGTTATAGTTAGAAGTTGGATTACCATCTGGTTGGCTCGCTCAACCATGGAAATTGATCTCCTTGTATAGAAAGACTTACTTGATCTGTTACTCCTACTTTCAAATGTTGTATGACTGTATTCATTATGAACCAAGCCACCACTTGATTGCAATTGTCTCTTGTATAACATCCAATCATAATAATCCGGTGCGAATCCATTCTTATATAGATGTAATCTTACTATTTTTTGATCATGGAACATTTGATTATGACACTATCTTTTCTTACAAGGACATCTAATTCTATCACTATCTATCAATTCAGGGTGACTATAGGCCAATTGAATGAACTCGCCAATAATGGGAATAAAATCGGGATTTAACAAGCCAGCTTCAAGCTTTTTGTCCATCCATTGACGATCCGGTCTCATCCTGTTTATTTAAAATGTACGACCCCATTTACTTATGTTTCAATATTTTTTTTAATATAACTTAATCAACTTGGTTCATCTTTTCTACGATTTCTACATCCAATATTCTACACATCCACAATAATGATGGAATTGCATAGCCCATTTTAGAGGGTTGTGGCTCTTACAAGAAATCATAATTTTTTGTAGTTATATTCATATATGTCACTAAACGATTATTCGGAATCACTTGTTAAAAATAACGGATCCCATTTTATTTCTAATTAACAAAGTGAGAAGTTGACATAAATTAAAGTATCTCTCTCTAGTCACTGTCTATTTGCTTTTATTTGAAATTAAGATTTTTCGTTATGAGATTCATTATTTTACACTTGTAAACTTTTTGCTAAATTTTGAAATAAAAATTATATTTATAATCTATTAAGAATAAAATAATATTTCTAGAGAAAATATTAAATTCTTATTTTGTTATACACATGTTATATATGTGTACTTAATTTTTTAGTAACTGTAAGATAAATTAACTTAGGAACAATTAAGGTAAAAAATAAATGTTAATGTCATGTGTACCTGAACAATGGTTCTAAAATTCTCGAGAACAATATAAAAGGTGAACCAACAAAGATACGATCACCTATGCTGGCTGAGGAAGGTATAGATATTGACAAACTCATAAGTATCTTTACTACTACAAGGAACAATAGAGACAATATTAATAACGGGAAAAACATATTTTGTGAAATACAAACTTACTATGAAATCAGCACAAGGAACAATAGACTTGATTAATGAAAGCAGCAATTAAAAAGAATTTTGAAGAAGTCTGTGCAGTTAAGCCTACAACTCCTTTATGACTTTTAGTGTCATTTGAAAGCCATAGCTGACTAACACTTGTCGTTTAACTTCTAGATTAAGAGGCAAAATCCAACTAATTCATCATTGTAGATTATGTTGATAGCTTACTCTTGTTTTTTCTTTTTGGTTTAATCTTTACTTTGATTTTTCTAGTAATTGATAATTTAATGTTCTAGAACCATTATAACTCCAATATAATTGGATTACTTCTCTTATCCCTAAATATCAGGAAACTTGAAATAATTAATTAATATTTGTTTTCATGATGCACATATTTATCAAACTATTGTGGAACATTGTGGCTAAAAATCATCTTTTAACTGTGATATTCAAACGATTTCATTTAAAATTGAAATTCATAATTTTACAGGGTGTAATGTTGAAGTAATGGGGTTAAATAAAGCTAGAAAAGAAGACTATTTGTTGGTTGCTTGGCATCAGAATCAGAACTTTAAAATGATGTTTTATAGGGTAAAACTAAGAGTTTGTTGCCTGTGTTGATGGATGAAATGTAGTAGTTGTGGTGAAGTGAAATTTCAGCAATTCTGAAGATATAACATAGAGTTAGGAAGATTATATGGGGCTTCCTAAGTAAATGAGTGTCACCCTCAAATTGAAATCAAAATGTAAATTAGAATGAAATTTATAGGAAAATAACTAAGTTATGTAGGTCTTTATGGACACTAGTGAACTCTTCCTTTATCCTTTTCAGATTTGGATTCTTAAATTGGGAAGATAATCAAAATACAAAGCTAAGTGGGGCTTGGAATATAGACAGGGCACATAAGACTCCTAGAAAACCGTAAAATGAAGTAATAAGAAACTCGATGTTTTCTCTTGTTAAATAGTAAATCTTCATTTAACTCCAAGAAAAGCTTAAATCGTAATTTGAAAATTACATGAGCTCTTTTTATTTTATTTTATTTTTGGTTTGCCGGATCAATACCTTGTTTTTCTAATTAATGCATAGCGGCCCCTTTTATGTTGACTAAAGATTTATAAATGATCTTAAACTTGGATTTATCACTATTATTAGCTATGTCCTTTTTTTTCCCTTGTTTTATATATGGCTTTTCTCTTCTTCTTTTTTCTCCCTATCATATATATCCTTTGATGGGAGATAATTCAACCCTGGATCTATTACATGCATTTTAGAGCACAAAACAAGTTTAATTGAAATAGAGGACATAGATAAAAACCTGATTTCGCTGGATCCATCGTCTCAGGAACGATCTGAATGAGATTGCACTAAGATTTTCTCTCGTTTCCTGACTCTGAATGATGAAATTCTGAAACCTTATTCATTTCTTTATCCCTATCTAACCTTATATAGGGGGTGAGAGGCAGTAACAAGAGAGACTTAACCCACATAATATAATCATCATGGGCCGTCCATCACACCCATATTATTATCTGGCCCACATTAATATCCACACTAAATTAATTAATGAAGTCTTGCCTAAATAAAGAATTGATCAGATTCTTAAGGCCCTTTATTTTATAATATATCTTTATTTCTCAATTAAAAAGCCCACAACCGCAATTAGATATTAAAATATATCTAACAGATTTTACAGCTTAGGGTAGGAATGTGAGATTGGATCTATATTTTGATGGTTTTTAGCCATTTGGACAATCAGGATAACAATATTGAACATGGCAAATTATAGTTACACCTTACAATTTTCCTCCATGGTTGTGTATGAAGGAGCAATATATGATCTTGTTTCTATTGGTTCCAGGGTCAAAAAATCTCAAACATAAGCTGGATATTTTCTTATATCCACTTATAGTATAGAGTTGAAGCATTTGTGGGATGCTGGTGTGAACACATATGATATTTCGAAGAAACAAAATTTTATGATGCGAGCAGCACTTATATGGATAGTAAGTGATTTTCCTGCATACTCAATATTGTCTAGTTTGAGTACTGCAAGACGGTTAGCTTGCCCAGATTATAAGGAAAATTTTGATGCTTTTACTCTTCAGAGTGGTAAACAGTTGTGGTTTGATAACCATCGGGAATTCCTACCTGCAAATCATATATTTCCTAGAAATAAAATTGCATTAACTAAGAACAAAACAATGATAACATCTCCACCACATATCTGTTCAGGAGATTAAAGATAGAGAGTTTGGGCCTAAAGAAGGTAATTGAATCAGATGCTACTCAAACTAATGGCCGGATATGCAAAACTTGTGGTTGGAGGAAGCACAATTTGTTTTGGGATTTGCCATATTGGAGCTCCAATCTGATACGACATAACTTGGTTTTGATGCATATAGGAAAAAAAGTGTTTGACAATGTGTTAAACATTATGCTGAATATGGATGAGAAAATAAAAGATACTTATAAATCAAGAGAAGAGTTGAATAATTATTATCGCCATTAAAACATAATGAGGCAGTGGGAAAATACTCTAAAGCTTGTTACACATTTGATTAGAATGCAAAACAAGCATTGTGTGAATGATTTAAACATTTGAAATTTCTTGATGGGTATGTGTCAAATATAGGTAGATGTGTGGATGTGAAAAAACTGAAGTTGTTTGGAATGAAAAGCCATGACTACTACGTGTCTTTGTAAAGATTAATACCAATTGCATTTAGGGAACTACTTCCCTTAAGTATTTGGAAGGCTGTTACAAAACTTAGTCTATTTTTCAAAGAGTTCACCACAACCACCATGAAAATAGATGATATGGAAAGACTTGAGAATGGCATACCTATTATTCTCTATAAGCTTGCAAGAATATTTCCACCAAGCTTTTTTGACTAAATCGAGCATATGCCAGTTCATCTGGCTTACAAAGCCAGGATAGCTGGTTCAGTGCAATACAAGTGGATGCATCCTTTTGAGAAGTAAATATAAGTATATTTGTGTTGTAACTTATGTATGAAAAAAATAAATTAAATAAAAAGATATAATGGTTATAGTACATTCGAACGTTGAAAAACAATGTCAAAAACACAAAGCAAAGGTTAAAGGCCCAATATGTAATGCATAATTAGTGGAAGAAGCATCATCTTTTTGTTCTCA